>JAZDUH010000400.1:6765000-6997500 GCA_036419115.1 Scarus forsteni | reverse complement strand
GACTAGCTTCATGATTCCAAGTAAATATGTGATAATTGTTAGGCACTACCTTGAAAATGCATTGTGGAGCATACACATCTGCCTGAAAGCTTTCAGTGCTGATAACTGGGTCATGTTTAATAAGTTGCACATTATTTTTGTTGATTGATAATAGTGCGATGATGAGACTGATAAAATCAGAATGCTTAGTCCATGAACTTTGTCTTTGTTAAAGTAAGATATCCACTTGAATTTATTGATTCTTAACCTCTATCTTTACCTGCTTTGGTGTTTTTGTGTGTGATTTTTTTCTATCTGTGTGTCTTTTCAGGTATGTCAACATACGCTCTTTATCCTTCAGCCCTGATGATCAGTACCTCTGTACATCCAGCAACACAGAAACAGTGCATATCTTTAAAATGGAGCATCTTGGGCCAAGGTACAAAACAATCAAAAAATCTATTCACTGATGTTACAAAAACTGTGTTGCTTGATGTTTGTTGTCCAGTTAAAGGACCTGTATTTTACTTTCCTGAATTTTATAGGCCATTATGCGTGTTTAACATGTCTCCTCTAGTGGTACAGCACTTTAATGAATAAGACAAAAGTCATTTCGTTGGCGCCAATAGAATGGTGAAATGGTCACAAGTCACAGAGAGGACATGTCTATGTGAACTGGGCCCACATAGGAAGGAGGCCTTAAAGTGGCAGGAGCTCCAACAGAGTATCTCAGACAGAGAGTTGATACACCTGTCAGTAGTACTCTGTATATGAACACAAAGGTGTTTAGAGACTGTGAACCTTTCCCAGCAGTCAACAAAAAAGAACTAGTGTTAAGGCTAAGTGTGGGGTCTTTGATTTATGTCTTGTTCTATAATAAGTAACAGCTTGTTTATCATTGTAGTGAGTATGACTTAGTCAGTCAATCCATTATTATTTGAAATAATACGACTTTTCTTTTTTTTCTTACATAAATTGGCAATTTCTGTGTAGGGAAGGGGACGAGGCAGTGACCTGGACAGCCTATGTAGGAAAGGTGTTCTCAGCAGCCAGTACCTACTTCCCTGCTCAGGTATCCGGTATGATGAGCCAGGACCGGGCCTTCGCTACAGTTCACCTCCTTACATCCTGCCAGAAGAATGTTTGCACCCTGGCTGTGTGAGATTTCACTAAGGCTTTATGGACAGAGAGTGCCATTGTATGGTATCTTTAGAAATCTTAATCTTTAATCTTGATTAAACTGTTTTTTATTGCTTTTCAATAAAAGTGTTTCTGATAGTATGGTTAAGTCAGAGTTCTGATGATGTGTGTAAATTCATTTGAAATTTTCAAAACAGACTAATTACTAAACTAGACTTAATAATGTTTCAGAATACAGAGGCTTCTGCGATTGCTGGTGGCAACAGCTGATGGACAGCTGTTCATCTACAATGTGGATGCTCTGGACGGAGGCGAGTGCACATTGGCCCAAAAACACAGGTGAAGTTGTAACTAGTCTTATGTGATGGAAGTCAGTAACAATCAAAATGATTTAAAGAGGCAGAAAAATGCCTGAAGTAAGTGTTCAGATTCATGCAATATTAGTTTAAACCTTCAGTAAGGAGGTTTTCCTGCAGAATATTTGCAAGAATAATGCAAATGCAGAATAATGGTTTTCTTGTGTGAGTTTTGCACTTTGCCCCTGTGCATGTGTTGTCTAGTGAAGTCCAGAGAACTGCTCAAGACAATAGACTTGAGCATCTGTTTCAAAACACTATAACCGTGATTGACTGGTGGTGACCAGTCCAGGGTTACTCCAGTCCATATTCCTCTAGACTTAAATTGATGTAAAAGGCAAGTGATCACATGGCTGCAACTGTGCCTTTCCCAAATGGTAATGGTAACAAACATTTGAATGAGAGGTTGAACTTGATCTTTGGCTAGTCAAATGGAAAGATAGAAAGATGGAAAACATCTATTTCTTAAAAGAAACATTTGATATTCTTTTGCTATTGATTGGGCTTTGGTTTTGACCTTTCAGAAAGATGAAAACGACAGATTTATTTAACTGTGGTTAAGACTCAGTAAGTTAGGTGATCTTCTGTCAGGAATCATCAACATACAAAACCACGGGGCTTTGTTATGTCAGGACTTATTCATACAGTGTTTAAATGCTGGACACAATTTTGTCCTCCCCTGCTTCTGAGCAGCTTGGTGAAAATGATGAGGAAGTAAAAGCAAACAGTCACTGATATAACCAGAAGGAGTTCTGTTTATATCAATGTTCATGCATAAGTGACATACAAAAAGAATTGCAGTCTCTTTCACTTGTAACCATAGTTACCTCCGCCAAGGAGGTTATGTTTTCAGGAGAGTTTGTTTGTCTGTCTGTCTGTCTGTCACCGTCTGGATCCGCCATGACGAAAAATGTGATTTTCGTACATAACTACTGAACTAAAATAGATATCACTAGAAAAGCACTCAGAGAGCGCAGACCTCCGCCAAGCAGCACAGTACCCAGACGGTGATCCGGATCAACACCCAAAATTGAATCACTTCTTCCTTTTTCCTCTCATGCTGAACATTTCCTGAAAATTTCATCAAAGTCCATCGATAACTTTTTGAGTTATTTTGTTCACAGAGAGACAGAGAGACAGACAGACAAACAAACTCTCCTGAAAACATAACCTCCTCGGCAGTGGTAATTATGAAACCAACTGCTAATGGTATGTTTTCATGGTCAAGGAACCGAAATATTTACATGAAATAAAGGTAGGACTAATATTTATGGTAAAAATCGCAATATGGGAGAGGACTGTGGTGATGACGGAGGTCTGCACTCTCTGAGTGCTTTTTTAGTGTTATCAATGCTTTTATATTATTTATATGATGACTTTCCTCAAGGTTTTTATTGTCATTCTCACTTAGGGATGCTATAACAAAAATAGCCATAAAGTAAAAAGTTATGATCTCATCTTTTGGCAATCTCTTTTTCTTCAAAGACTTTTTGGTGATGATATTGACAACACTGAAGGATCAGGAATAAAGGGTTCAGAGGTAACGGACCCACTACCAACCTGTCCATCTTATGCCGCAACTGCTGCCTTACCAGCCTCCAGTCCAGTCACTGCTACCCTCACCGGTTAGTTTGCTGATAAAAAGAATTACCTTTTTTATTGAAGATGGTCTCAAGTATTGTTCATCTGGTTTTATGTATGTTTGAAAAACAAGTAAAGTGTTACAATACCAGCAACAGGTACATTCATCCGTAAGAGTACATATAAGTACTTAAACAATAAGCAATATTTCTATCTCTCCGTTTTTATATTGGCTAAAATGAGTTTGGAAATACTGCTGTATCACTTTCTTCAAAAGTATTGTTCATCTTAAACTGCTTAGATCACAATTTATTGTATAATTGCATTATCAGTGTTTAGAATAAAGATATGCAAAATATTTGTAAAATAAAATCAGACTGCTTATCATGTTGTTTTGTTACTTTTGACTCTTTCTCTTAAGGTTACTCTGAAGATGGTGGTACAAAGAATGGGGAGGTCATTCCAGAGCATGAGTTTGCCGCTGGGCCTGTGTGTCTGGATGACGAGAACGAGTTTCCTCCTGTGAGCACCAAAAATTGATGTCATCCATAACCAGCTCCACCGCAGAGGGTGTGAGCAGGAGGATACAGTCTGCACGAAAATTAATCATTTTTTGCAGTTCCTAGTAAACGAGTTCAGTTTACCAATAATAACATCAGATCATTCATCAAAACAAAACTATCAAACCTTAACCAGATAAATCCTTAACCTGCTAGTAAAATAGTTGATAGTAATTCATTCTCAAACAACAGTTTAGCAGTAAATACTTCCCTTTGATTGCAAAAGTCTTAAACTTCTTGTTTACTCAGTTTTAGGGATTTGCTTTTACTTTCCTGTCATATGAAGATGAGAGTCTTTTTGCTGACCAAAACTGCATTGGTAATTATTCTTGTGGTAGTCACTTCCAAACAAAGTCATGTTCAGGGTTGAATGTTGCTGAGCTGAATGTTGCACATTGTCATGTAATTGTTTTCCAGGAATCAAATTAGAAAACCACAGGAAAACTGAGTACAATGTCGATTAGGCAGCAGGTAGAGGCTGAGATTGACTGTTTGTCTTTTGTTGAAAAAGGCCTTAATTTGAACTCTGTAGAGCATTTCCATTCATGTAGTGACGTGTTGTGCCTGATTTGCACAAAGAAAGACATTGATCAAACTGTTTTCCTCTGTATCAGCACTTTTCAGGTCAACACTACGTAAGGGGAAATATATCAATTTAATAACAGATTTGTTTGGAAAAAGACAAAATGGTCCTGTTCTAACAATCCTTATATTGCTTGGTCATTCTGCCTATGGGCAACTCTTTTGTGTTAAAGTTAAAAAGGTAAGGATTTATTAAAATTGGTTTTCAAGGAAGGTATCTGATTACCCAAAACTGCCAAAATAGCTTATATTTATAAAAGTCCATATTATTGTCACACAGAAAATTGAGCAATGATTAGATATTGACATAGCTAATTTTGACTCCCTTCTAGGATAACTGGACTACCAGCTTCCTGTTTTTACCTTATTGTTTCATACAATGAATGATTTTATATCCACAAAGTTATACCACACCAAAGACTACTACTCTTAAAACTGTTAATGCTTTTGTTTTACCTTATTTTCCCTATTTGTTTTCTAAAAGCTTTGAAATGAATTGCTTGTAAAAATGTTTTGATAAAACTAATTGGACTCTTTGTCTGTTTTGGTAGATAAATTGGTGTCGTGATGGGAGTGGAAGAGGCCAAGCACAACGCACATGATTTGGTAAAAGGACAGAAAGACAGAAATTGCTGACAAATACAATGAACAGCAAAAACTCTCTTGGAGCACCACGTATTTATCAATTCAAACAGAAGATGTCATTGACTAGTATTCAGGATGATATAGTAGACACTGAGCAAGGAGTAAGTGCCATTTTTTTTTGTTATACGTTTTGAAAGAGAGGAACAATACTCATAATACATATCAACCATGTTAGGTACACTGCCGATTTTGCCACAGCACCAGCTTTAACTTCTTAATTGCCTCAAATCTTACAGAAAAGTTAAAAAAAAAACTTTTGATGGTCAACTATCAATAAAAGTTTTCCGTTGGCTGCTTAAAAAAATTAGGGAGTTGTCATTAGGTGGTGCTGTTATTTAAGTATGGGGTGCATGCTGGAGCAGAAACATAACCACAATATTTATCGATTTATTACTTGACTACAATGTTTTTACTTGACTACAATGTTTTATATAAGTTATAATGTTATTTCAAAGCATTAATTCTCTTGTCAATTATATCTTAGTTTATATGTGATAATAATAAGATATTTTCAGTTTTAATGTGTAATGTCATTTCCTGCATCATGTATTACATTATTCTGTGTATGCATCTTGGATACATATCATAAGTGTCTATGTACTGTATCTTTTTGTTGTGTTAATGTTATTTTAGTTAACATTTTTGAAAATTGCCCTAGACCAAAACAAGTGAAAGAAATAAACTTTTACTGTGGATTAAGAATGGACCTTTGCAAAGTTTAAATTAAGACATTTTTTCTCCTTCTTTAACCTTACATAACCTTGTTAGGTAAATGGGATCAGGTCAAGGTAACACATTTCACAACATTTACAACCAGTGAGATATGAACACAGGGGTCAAAATGTTGCATAAGAGTTCGACTATTGGAGCATAGTGATCATTTATTATTATGACCACCTCAGGTCCTTATTTTGTCACGGTCATACAAATCCCTGTTTCAAAATAAAATGAAGAAATAATAATCCAGCCTTTATCAATTAGCTGCCAATAGCAAATGGATAATGTAAAAGCATAATCTCACATCTCTACATAATTTAAGGGGATAATAGTTATGATGAGAACCTTACTTGTATAGCACCTGTAGAGACATATGTTTACAGTCAAATGAAGGCATAGTGTCTAGTGACTCTAAATAGTTAGTGTAAGTCTAATAGTGCTTGATTGTTTGTGTCAACCAGTCAAGAGAAAATATATTATGTTCTTCCCACCCAATGGAAGCCCTCCATGACAGGCAATACAATAATGAATGGACATAATTGAAAATGGCTAAAGACGGCCATCCCCTCAGCAATGGTATTATTTCTTCCTGTGACAGCATTATACCTGAAAACATTTTTTTTATAAAAAAAAAAACCCAAAGCATATGGAGACCTGCTCAGGGATGTATGTTTAAGTACTATGAGAAGCTTGTCTGCAAAATATATAAACGTATAGAATTAGACTGATCATTACCAGTTCACCATAGCCAACTAAAAAAACAGTGTATAGTGAACAAGTAGCTGGCCAAAAGCTCTCTGGTACGACAAAATGGTGTCAAACAATTGTTAATGAAAACACATTTAACCACTTTCTACCTCATGACAGTTTCCTCTATTAAATCGTTTGGTAACATGATTAAATTACAGATATGGGCCTTTGCTTTGCCATCATCCATCACTATCAGATAGTAATGTCACCCATAAAAAGATTAGATTTAAGTGTTATCCATTATCTTATGCTGCCTAACAAATTAGGCCATTAAACATAGATGTGAGTTTTAATTATAACCTAATATCCAAAGGAAATTTCAATTACAGGTAATCCCATTTGTTCATGATGTCGGACAAGTAAATGCTGTTTGAGTATCACGAAAGGGGACAGAACTTGTCTGGCTGTATATGTGCTGAAATAGTTGACAATGACATACAATGAACTGTATTAATATAATTGTGTTTGTATTTCAACAGTGATGATAGCTTTGATGCCACTGATCTTTGGGTGTATAGGCCTCTTATCTATCCATTGGTCTTTAAACCACCCTTTAAATTTTTAAGTACATTTTGTGGCTTTCATGTTTTTGCTTCATTTTTTTGCGAGCTAAAACATCAAAAAAGGAAGAAATCAATGGAGCAAAAAATCAGCTCTAAATTTTAGTCACATGCAAAATGCTTTTTGAAAAGTCTCTCCTTGATATTGAGGCCTTGTAACCACAAGGGGTTAGGAAAACAATAATAGACTGCTGTAATTTCACTCCCAGAGTGATACACTCTTGTGCAAGACTGTAATTCAATGGGAAAGAGATGGAGAGTAGAAACAAAGGGCAGAATAACAAAGCACATGTGTTGTTTGAGGTAAGAATGTGCCCGTTTTGAAGGGGTGTTACTTACTGAACTAAAGGTTTAAATGTTGTCTGCAAGTAAACCAACAGATTAAATGAATTTACCTGGAGTATCTTCAGTTATACACTGGTTATGTAACACTTTGGACTTTTGCTCCATTGATGTTATCAGAGTTCACTGTACATGAAAGAAATAATTATAACATCTTAAAAAGGATAACAATAAAATAGCAACAAACAAAGACCTAAAATGACCTAAAATCTGTTATTAAAATATTCAGCATCAATGTTCTCTGGTTTTATCTTCATTTGTGTCATTTGTTTTCAAAAGAAAATATTCCGTCTTGTGAGTATAGCTTTAAACATGCAAAAATATAATTTAAAAAGAATAGTCACTTTAGTGGCAAAAACAGAAAAGGCACACACCTTCAGCAAACTATAACAGACTAAAACACTACAACAGTTTTTGTTTTTACTCAGTGCTGGATTTGGTGAGATCTAATCCATACAGTTTACTATTCAACAAAATATGTAATTTAGTTTTTCTTCTGTGACTATATTAGACAAACAAAAATGCAGCACTCCATTGTAAAATTCTCTTAATCTTAACTCTGGCACCTCTAAATTGCGAACTGCATTATTTTCATAGCACTACTTTACATTGTATCCATGAAGTATTTTTCTAGAGACGTTGTGTTCCTGGGACCATGAGAAATTCAGGTCAGATATTCACTCAATATTTAGTCAGTAAAAGGGTTGATTTCGAACTGACATCTGGAAACCCAATCAGATTTTGGGGCTGGACTTTCTCTTGACAACAGGAAACAACCCTGCCTTAGACAAAGTGGGTCTCATGTTTGGGCACTTTGTACACTTCCACAAATCAAAGGATCAGTCACAGAATACAGACAGGTGAGTGGATATAGCAAATTTGAATACTGGAAACATAATAGGACCATACTCATCGTTTTATACACTAGTTACAATTATTGCCTTTTCTTATCTTTATTTTGTTTAAGAAGGATAATCTAAAAGAAGAGGATGCGTAACATTACGGGTTTTTTTTGTTATTAAAGAGCCATGTGTTTTACTACGGTGTTTTAATTCGTGTTATAAAATCGTTGTAGCTTGATGTGACCAAGCCTTTGTATGGGACATAACAGGGTGTGAAACATTCTAGGTGTCATAGAATAACATACTAAAAACGTGCAATTCAACAAAGCAGTTGGCACCAACACAAGAACTTCTTTGTGTGGGTGATTTTCCTACTGTGGGTAAACAAGAGTTTACGACGGCGTGTGAGGGCCACTTAAGGAAATAGAAAAAAAATCAATTTTTTTTTCGAAAATTTCGAGTTTTCATTAATTTTTTTAATTTCTTTAGGTGGTCAAAATACGCCGTCGTAGAAGTTGAACAATAAAAACGAATTCTACATTTCTGTTCTTAAATGTAAAAGAAAAGTTCTGGTCCTCTTACACCTGAACATCGATGTTCAGGTGTAAGAGGGATGATCATCCCTTCTGTTTCAGACAGGCTAAAACAAACAAACAAAGAAAAAACTGAACAGACGCACAAGATTAAGTAGTGATTAAGTAGTAGTAGACCGACACTACCGGTGAAACGGGATGTTTTGGCTTTTTCTACCAGCATAAACACATCTGCGACTGGATCAATCCTGTTCATCACCGGCACCCGCCTCGTGCACGTACTGTGGCGCGCGTCAGTGCTGGTGCTTAATGTTCAACGTTACGGCGAAAATCGACAGAGGTACCTGATAAATACAATGCTCATGTCACTCGCGTTGTCCCTGCTTATTCAATTCATTTGATAGTCTCTCCAAGCAGAGTAATTTCTTTATTTTATTTTTTTCTTCGCCTATCGTTTACTCTTGCTACGTTTTCCGCGTTGTCATAAAATGTATGATGTACGTCTATTTTAAGCCTTTAAGAAGGGCAGACAGGTACAAAGCTCAATAGCAGACGTACAGTCAGCCATAATAGCACTAATGCTAGTATTTATGTTTATGATTCAGGGGCAGCAGGAACAGCGCACGTGGCGCTCTCCTCGGGGACACTGCGCGTTCATGGAGCCCAGAAGAATAGCGCGCTCTCGTCGAGATACCGGCTTGAGCCGGTAAAGAGCTGCCAAAACAGGCAGAGTATTTCACTCCCTGTAAACGAAAGATGAAGCCTGAATTGCTTTAAGACAAAATGACATAAAGAGGTCCTATCACCTGACGGCGGTGGTCTCTACCCCTACTGTCATCTGTCGGTAAGTTTGAGAAACTATCTCTTCATCCGTCGGATGCTGTGTTGGCTCGGGCCGGATGTGGCACAGCTGGCCCCTTAAGGCTGCTATACTTTATCAGTCAGGACTATCAGTGAAATAAGTGTTTGCTTTCTGGTATCTTGTAGTTATGACCTACATCACAAATTGATTTACTGGTATTGGTTTTTAATAGCTGTCTGGCCAGAGGGAAAGGTACGCAGTTAATTGCGGAAGAAATACTGCTGATTTAATCCTTAAGAAAGGATGGGGACGGGGCAGAAATATTGAGCCGCATTTGCTGTCGTCGCCGGTGGGTGAAACCCGAGGGATGCGCAAATATAGCCTACATCACTTCTCCACTGCACTGCGGAAAACCAGAGATACACACATAAGATGAGCTGTCCGGACAAAACCAACAGCCCGATGGCATCAACAGTACAGGATATTGTAGGCTATTTTAGAGACTAGTAAACAGAAGAGAGAATACAGTCAAAATTCAACTGATGGCCACAAACTGCCATTGTTTTTTTTATCGTTTATTCGGTTACTTAGACAAAGCAAGAAAAAACAGAATGATTAAAGTAAACATCCTGAGATGGCATTAATAGGCTAGAAAAATAAAATCTTCCTGAGGCTTCTCACTTCTCACTGCCTGGGCTCACCCTTCTGCCATATTAGACTTTTGCATGTATTTTTTATATATGTAGAGTTTTACGAGCTTACTGAGTCTCTTAACTGTCATGATTAATTTGACTACTGCTGGAGAATCAGATGTTTGAACACTGAGATGACCAAAAAGCAGATCCCTAATTAAGATTTTCTCAGTGTCTAAAATCTCTGAAAGCAAAGTATCAGCGGTCTAATATGAAAATCTTATTGTATTTCTAAGGTGTAATATACACTGTTGTGTAGTGTTTTTTTTTGTTTTTTTTGTTTTTTTTGGGGGGGGGCAATGTCTTGTTGAGCAGGTATGGCATTGTCCTGTATTGTGTTGTCATGTCGTGGTGTGGTGCTGCAAACAAATTAACCGTCTGTTCACAGTGTACTCTTACTTTTTACTGCTCTGTTTTAAGTGCCACAGTAAACATAAATTATTAATCTTGACTGAACTTACACTGACTCTTTGTTACCTAATCACTTTATTCTGGATACCATCTTCCTCAAGAACCACTGACAAACTGAAGGCCACATTTGTCATGTTAGAATAACTTAGCAGTGAAGAACACAAAAAATAGAAAGTTTCCTGAAATCTGCTGACGCTGTTGAAGTGTATGCACTCAAGAAAGGGAACTGAAACAACTCATGTCAAAGAGAAAAGTCAAAGAATTACTTCTGAAGGATTTAAGTACCTCTTATCAAGAGTACAAAGACTGTTCATTGCCATTAAGTTCATAGGCAACAAATGCTAATTTAATTATTTATCAAGGCTGAGTTATTTAATGTCATTTCATCTCATTTCTGTGCAGGCACTCAGCTTTAGCCATGAGGCCACCCTCAAACAAGGGCTGTTTGGGCCCAAATGTGTATGCAGAGGTCCCTGATGGTGGCTGGGGTTGGGCTGTGGCTGCTGCTTTCTTCATGGTGGAAATCTGCACCTATGGAACCCTCAAGAGCCAGGGTGTCTTCCTCCAGGATCTAATGGAAGAGTTTGGAGAGAGCAACAGCCGAGTGTCATGGGTCATATCCATCTGTGTCTTCATCTTTTCATTCACCGGTTAGAAAGCGTTTATGTCTTAACACCCATCGCAAAGCCAGTTAGTTTGTGTTCATTTGCATGTTGCAGCTGTGGTGCTACTGTTGTAACAGGTAACATGCTGTAGATACAGGTTAGAGCACCGACACAACACAGTTTGGTCTTTATTTAACTTCTTTAGAGCCTGTTTAACACTATCAGTGTGGTAGTTCAAAATCATTGCATGTGTATGTAGGCAGTCTTAAGGAACTATCCAGTATTCCAAAGTTAATTATTTCTGATAAGCTGTTGAAGATAAACACACTGTTCATTTAAATAAAAGAGCAGCCAGTCAGCATCAACACATTCAATCAGTGTAGTGAATTCATTTGTTAAGTTATCCGTTTTCCAAAGTCTAACATGTTAAAAAGTTTGAATTTATTATTATTATTTTTAATTTGATGTTTTTTTCACCCTCATCCCAGCTCCCTTGTCCACCTTCCTTAGCAACCGCTTTGGTTACCGCCCAGTGGTGATGGTAGGAGGCTTCCTTATCAGCCTGGGGACTATCACTTCCGCCTTCACCAACTCCATCAATGAAATGTACATTTCCACAGGCGTTGTTACAGGTAATTTTTAAAATTTTAAAAGTTATACTGCCATCCATAAACATACTCATTTAAACACAGCACAGAAAGTATAGAAATTAGAGCTTGGTAGGTTACTTCTCTCTTATAGTAATGCTTCTTGGTGATAAATCTTAAATTGTTGAAAAGCCTGTTTACTTCCCTTTTAAATGGTGCCATATTTGTAAAGAACATGCATTTGTGGGATGAGCAGCTGAGATTAGTATTTGGGTTTTGGCCATTTTTAATTTGCCAAATCATCTCTGGTAATGCCAAACAGTTTATTTTGTTATTGACTTTTGTGGATTGGATGGTTGAAGTATGAAGGAATTTAGTTTTGATCCATTTAAAAATGTATTCATTTAAGAAGCAGGAGCCTCAATAGTGTGTGGAAGAACCATTCACAGCCACAACAGCTTGACACTTCCTCATGCTGGTCACACGCTGCTGTGAGATTGCATCCCATTCTTCACCCTTCTTCTCCACACTAAGACGCTATGACAGACTATTCAGCAGTGTAAGACTTATTGTCAAAAAGCATTATTAAAAAAGAGATGTAATCTACCAAAAATCAATTTCTTTACTTTTTTACACCGTCAAGATATGTATTTATTTGTGTTTTGCTCAGCAGAGGTGTTTGTCCATTTAAATAGCCTGACATGTCATAACTTGAGGGACTCCTAGCAGTGTTGTTGACAAAATCTGCATTAATTGGATTCTTTCAGAGCTGCCTGGTGACTGAGAGGTGAACAGCCTCCTCCTAACACTTTGCAAAATGGTCTATTCCTAAAATCTTAACTCACTAGGAGGGAATAACAGAACCGGGCAGAGAAGGAAAAACAGAAGCAGCAAAGCATTCAGAAAAAACACTCATGTTTTCTTACAGCGCGGGATTGACGGAACAGGAAGTTGCTGAGGAAGATGGAATGTGGAAAAAAGTAAATTAATTATGAATCATAACAAAACTTGGTCAAATTAAATTGCATTTTAAAAAATGTGAGACAGAATGCACTGCTAGCTCTCCCACAATGTCTTCTTCTAAAATAGACCACAGCCAATTTGACAACCCCTTCTTCTTCTCCTCCTCCCCCTGTCTCTCTTTTTTGTCTTTTACATGCCTTATTTTGCAGCAGCAGGTGTAGCAAAGTTGAATCATCATCAGACTACCAACTTTGAGAAAGGAGCTACCTGACATCTTGAACTTTGACCCACACCCCTAGCCATGTGATCCTACCATGCGGGCCAGTGGCTGTCATGTCCCCTTTTGCTCTTCTCTCCCTTGTTTTCAGGCCTTGGTTACTGCCTCACATTCCTGCCCACTGTCACCATCCTAGCCCAGTACTTCTCCAGGCGGCGTTCACTTGTCACCTCTGCTGCTTCCTCTGGGGAATCTTTTGCCATATTTGCATTTGCTCCAGGTGCGTGCTTAGGCATGGGTTGGCAGTTTGATTAAAATATGGCTCACACTTTACTTACCTCTATTCATCATGGGGAAGAAATTGGCAGCGACAAAAAGTTTGCAGAAAGTACCCAAGTATCACAGCTAAGTTGAAGCAGTACAATATAATATTGCAAGTTGTTTCCTTATCATTCAGCTGTGTCCTTGAGGGCAGGCAATTTAGCTCATGCAAATGTCAACTCAGTGATGATATTGACATGATCAAACAAAAGCATGGGAATTTCAACATTAGTTTTTTGATGATGGCTGGGATTGATGCATTGTTTTTACTTTAAAAAAGTTAGTTAAAATTATTTTATCATTTACAATTGGAAACCATAAAGATAATTGTCTACCTCAGTGGTAACTTTTTGACAGATTTAATGTAATAAAATGTAGTAATTGCAGAGAAGACAGGGGCAGAGAGCCTGTGTGTAGTTTTTTACTGTCAGGCTATATATATATATATGTATGAGGTAATCTTAAAATAAGGTCATCTTTGGTCCCAGTTATTCGAAAAGCGTAATTAAGTTAATACATTTTGTTCAGCAATTCCCTGGTATAAAATTATCTACAGCACAATAGCCTATTGGTCCACATCCCAGTGGTTGGGGACCTCTGCTCTACCTATGCTTATCAAAGACATTTTAAAATGTCATTGTTATTATCATTATTATTATTGTTGTTTTATATACATATATATATATATATATATATATATATATATATATATATATAAATCATCAAAGTAGTTTTGCTACAACACAAACCCAACCTGTAATCCTTTTCATAGGTCTATGTTTAAAAAGTTGCCAGAAAATTCATGGTTACAGGTTACATATTACTTTTAACAGTGATAAAATTATTTGCTAATCACTGTTTCAGAAGTAACAAATTATTTAACCATCAACTTGTTACTTTACCCTTTTCAAAAAGCTGACCTACATTACATTTAAAACACAGTTTACCTAGGAAAATGTTCTCTGCTTACAACAGGAACCTATCCTCTTCTCTCCACAGCCTTGACTGCACTCAAAGAACACATAGGCTGGCGATACTGTCTGGTTATTCTTGGCATCATTCAGGCCTCTGTGATTGGCTGTGGGATTCTTCTTCGTCCTATCATAATCAAGCCCAAACCTGTGAAGGAGGACAGTGAATCAGAAAAGGAGTCCATCTCTTTGAAGCAGATGCAGAGTGCTTACGAGTTAGAAAATGAACAAACAAGAACATCCATCAGTTCAGGGGTCTCCAGGGGCTCGGAGGACTCAGGTGTCACATCCCTCTCTGGGTCAAATATAGACCTTAGAGCTGCAGGAGCTGAAGACAAGGCTATGATGGAGTGGACAGCTCAGGAACAAGAGTCATCACTGTCTGCACCTTCAACCCCTGTAAAAGATAAGAATGAGGATGGACTTGTGGAGGTAGAGACAGGTCCTCTCCAGCCCTCCAAGCCCAAACTCCTTGACTTCTCCGTGCTTAAAGACTGTGCCTTCATCTGGTATTCCCTTTTTGGCTTATTTGCCAGTCTAGGCTTTTTCGCCCCACAGCTCTACATTATTGAACTCAGCAAAAGTAAGGGAGTAGACCCTGGCATGGCCTCCTACACGCTCTCTGTAATGGCTGTTGCAGAGATCTTTGGCCGCTTGTCTATCGGGGTGGTATTAAGTAAAGTCAGCTGTAGGAAGACCCTGGTGCTCCTAGGATGTGTTGTTGTTCTGTGCTTAGTACTGGTGGCCTTCACCCAAGTTTGGGAGTTTTGGGGACTTGTAGTTTGTTGTGCTCTCTATGGCTACTTTATGGGCACCGTCGCCTCCACTCACATCCCCATGCTGGCCGAGGAGGATGTGGTGGGAATCCATAAGATGTCTTCATCCGTGGGGGTCTATGTATTCATCCAGAGCTTTGCTGGGCTAGCAGGACCACCATTAGGAGGTACAAGACTTGGGTTCTTTTTTTGGCTATTCACTATGATTTGTCTTTGTGCTGAGCCGTAACACCTTTCTCTTTCCCCCTATAGGTGTTTTGGTGGACGTCACGCAGGACTATAGCTCTGCCTTCTACTCCTGTGCAGTGGGTATGGGCATTAGTGCTATCTGCCTGGCTCTGGTTGGACCAGCCAAGTCCGGCATTTGTCAAAAACAGAACAGAGACAAAGAGCTAGGGAGCAAAAAAGAGGGAGATGCAAGATTACATCAGGACATTGATCAACCAGACTTTTTGGAAGTGGACTTAGCCCTGGAGGACAGTCCCATTAGACAGGCTGAGGTTCAGGACGAGGCCTCTGTTATATAAATTTGACCATCATAATGTCACCTCATAATGAACTTGCACTGGAAGAGCCTGGAGTGTCACCAGTACTCAACAATAATATGCTGTCAGTTCAAAATCTCAGGTGTCACCCTCAAACTTCCTGACTGGCTTGAATCCTAATGCTTCCCCAGGAAGGAAGCTCCTCTGACACCAAAGCCACATTTATGCTGAGCACATGGTGTTACTTCTAAACAATATTGTAAAAATGTTTTCTTTTTCAGCTGCTACAGGATGACCAAAACGAACAGAAGACAATCTCCCTTTATGCATTTTTTTTGCAATTAGAATGATTTTTTTTTTTCTGCCATTTTAGCCTCACTTGAATTGCAGTTCCTATTTAGAGTGAGTCTATTTGATGACCACACACACACATTTATTTTATTTTTTATTTTATATCTGTCACCATTGTAACAAAAGCAGTAGTACATCCCTGTTGAGGTTTAAGTTTTCATACTGCATGAAACCCAGTTAACATTTACTCAGTTCTCTACTGCTTTGGGTAAAATCATACATTTTTACATGTTTTCAATTATAACTTAATATTAAAGCTTGAATTTCTGAGTTTCTCTAAGAGCCATGGCTCATTTGAAAAAAAAAAGGCAAATGAAATGTTCACTACCTTGACAACCTCACCCATGGCTTTTCAACATCAGGACAATATGTTGTAGAAAGATATATTTTATAGCCACCTTTCAGTCACAGTTGGCAAAATCCTGAAGATTGTGTTACTTTAGTTTTGATTTTATTTGAAATGGGACCATAATTTGGAACAAGGAGACCATTGCCTGTTTAAGAAGACTTCAAAATAGTGGTGGACATCCAAACTCATAAAGACAGTGCTCCTTGTCTATCAGTAATCCTCTGGCAGTGTGATACTGCCCTCTGCAGTCTAGTAATATCTTGGGTAACTCAAAACCTACAAGACATACTAGTATGTAGTAACTGCTTTGTCAACATAATCAGAGCTTGTTACCAAGGAAAATATGGGGAAAAGATAAGAGTCTCGCATCTGTCAGTTCTTACCTTCCACTTCTATATTTATCACACTCAAAAACCTGCTGGACTGTCACCTCATTTCCACTGACACACACCTTAAAATGTTTCCTCAAAATCAGGTTTTCATTAAATACAATGAGACTATCTTTACTCATTATGTACATTCTATGACCATGATGCACATGTATCGGTAGGAAACTTGAGTGGCCATATACTGTTTAGAAAGGGGGGACTGACATTTTACCATACAGACACTCCACATAAAGCGTTTCTCCCAGGATCTCTATTGATGTTGTTTTTCTATTCACCTTGATATGACTTGAAGTGTAGTTCACAAACGTCTCTTGTCACTTTAGCACCTCCTTTAAAATGTTTGTAATAGTAGTTATTTATGAAAAAAGATCAATATTTTTTTTATATTACTCAACACATTTTCTTATCCAGTTGAATGACTGGCAGACCCTGCCATGTCATGACCTGTTATAATTTGATTTATAACTTTCCAAATAAAATCATCTGAAAAATGAGTTTTTGTGTATTTGTGGACAAACTTGTGTGCTCTGATATAGAGGCAGATACTTGGTCATCAGTATTAAAACATATGTGTAAGGATTGTAGTTTGAATGTGGACAGTAAAATTAAAATTAGTTTGACTGATAAAATATCGTATTTTTAACGGGGGGGGAATTCAACCTGAGGAAATGGCTGCTTTGTCTGTGGGGGCACCCCCATTGATGTGAAGGTTGCTTAACTTACTGAAGTGTGCACCGCTGTATACTGTCCAACTGTTTTAATACTGTTTTCTTAAACAAACTGAGGTCATCTTCAGCAAGCCAGTGGTTTGTAAAACGTATTATATTTCCATTAAATCAATAACTTCTCAACTGTTGAACTGTGTTCACATGAAAAACAACTAAGGACCATTAAGGATCAGGTTTTAAAGTCTGCATGCTGTTAGGTGCTTCAATCCAGGCCCTCCCACAGAAATCAAATGACTGGACCCCTGAAAGGTCTGTAACTGGGCCCTCAGATGTCAACTAAAAACATCAGTATGTAACCTAATGGTTGATTTGCACACCACATGTATAGACTATAGTCCTTGAGGTGCCTGACATGTTTGATCGGTTCTACTGGTGGTCATTTAACCATGTAGAGCTGCTGGTAGTGTGTTCTCTCTCTGTTCTGCCAACGCTAAGTAGAACTGCCAAATATCTGTCATTTGAGCTTAGGACACACTTGTTTTGTTTTGGTTAACATTCTATCAAACGTACTAAAGTTTACTAAAAGCACTCTTGCTTCTCTAAAGTGGTGTAATTCAGTTCGACTCTCTTCTGCTCCTAGCTTAGCTTAGCCTAGCCCAGCATTTAAGTATGGCTTCTCTCCTCTCCTGTTCTCTCCTGCCTATGTGTCAGATGTTTAGCTACTCCTCGTCCTCCTTTAGTGATAGTGGTACCTGCCTGAAGTGTAGCTTATTCTTAGATTTGGAGGCTGGATCTGGAGAAGCAGCTCTGCACCGAACCAAAACCCACTTAAGCAGCAGCCATAGCTAATCAGCAGGATGTAGTTTGCGGTGCTTGCTGTGCTAGCGCTAGCTTAGCTTCTCCCCTGGCTAGTAAATACTGGGTCACTGTCTGTGGCAAGCATAGCCGTAAGTTGAAGACCCAATGGGTTGAGTTCACGTTTCGAATAGGTTTTCTCCCTTAGGTGACGACGACACGCCCACCGGGGAACAAAATCTGGTAATTGGTGACTACATAGTCAGAAATGTGAAGATAGTGAAGTCAGAGGGCATAGTTAGGTGCATCCCAGGGGCCAGAGCGGACAACAGACAAATTTAAAGGTTTGGCGATCGCATAATCAGTCAATCAATCTTTATTTGTATAGCGCCAATTCATAATAAGTGTTATCTCAAGACACTTTACAATAGAGCATAAAGCTCTTCATTTTATGGATACACATATATGCATAGATACATATATACATATAAAATACACATATACATATATATACAAATATACACATCCAACACCCAACATGAATCCATATAGCCAATCATGGATCCCTCCATCATGGCGGCAAGAAAAAACCTTCTGTTAAGCAGCAGGAAATCTTGAATGTGAATCCCAGTCTCATGATGAACAGCAAATCCACACGATGCTGTGTCGGGTGTGAGGGCAAAAGAAGGGAGGTAAGAGGAGACAAGTGGACTAGAATAATAACTAAAGTTAGGGACAGGTTCATGTACCATCAACCTGTCGTCTGATTTATTAGAGGGTAGCCTCTTGAGATGCTACATCTCATTTTCAAGAGGGTCCTCATGTCTGAATGGTTGTGGTGATCATTTTCTAGAAGTATAATCTTAGATATTCTTACTGAAAATAAGAATTTATGGTAGTGACGAACTCATGGGTGCCCAGACCACAAGCGCATCCCAACCATATTTGTCTCCATTAAATATAAATGTGTTAAAGGCCTCTTGAGATGTGACATCCCATTTTCAAGAGGGACTTCATGACTATGTGGTAATAAAAAATAGATACTGTAGGTGTAACAATCATGGATATGGAGATCATGCTAATAACTACATGAACAGCTATAATGATAATGGGAATGGAGTGTTCCTAATAAAATGGCCAACTATGTGTCATGTTTGTAACTGTAGTTTTGAGGCTTCATGACTCCACAACAGCAGGCAGTCTCCACCAAGGATCCCAGGCCACCTACAAGACAAGAGCCAGAGATGAGTACAGCATAAGAGAGCGAGCAGCTACCCTGAGACAGAACGGATGGCGGGAGAAACACATTGAGGAGCTTCTACACAAGAGACGCCAGTTGCGCAAAGATAGAAAGCAGCCCCTGAAGAAAAGGCAGGCCTGGAGGTCCTGTGGGAAGACCTAAAACAGAGGATTGCAAAGCTGCATCAAGCTGACCGGATCAGGAGACAGAGGAAAAGGAAAGAGCAAGAAAGAGATTTCTTCAAGGCTCCCTTCAAGTACGCTCACCAACTGCTGGATGAGAGGTGAAGCGGCTGGTTAGACATCTCCATGGAAGGCCTGGAGCAGTACATCAATGGCCAGTACACTGAAGGAGCCAGAGGAACACCATTGGGCTCACCTGGACATGTGCCGTGTCCAGCACTACCAAGTACCCCCTTTTACATCTCCTTACCCCGACTGTGCGAAGTCAAAGAAGTTATCAGAAGGGCCAGATCAGCCTCAGCGCCAACTGAGCTGCCCGCAGGTGACAAAGACATTGTGGAAGCTCATCAGGGTTATGTGGAAAAAATAAACGGTACCAGCAGAATGGCATCGAGCAATTGGGGTAATCATTCCCAAAGAGCAAAACTCCACGTCCATTTACCAGTTCAGAAATATTGCTTTGCTGGGGTGCTGGTTTGGCGGAGTGGTTAGCAACAAGGCACCCCATGTACATACTTCTGCCGGTCCAGATTCGAATCCTGCCTGTGACCAGTTTGCAGAGTGTCTTCCCCTACTCTCTCACCCCCTTTCACAAGCCTATCCACTGTCTCTCTCCTGTCAATAAAGGCACAAAATGCCCAAAAAATACATTAAAAAAAAAAATAAAATAAAATATTGCTTTGCTGAACGTGGAGGGCAAGATTTTCTTCTCTGTTCTGGTGAGGAGAATGTCAAACTTCCTCAAAGACAACAGCTACATAGACACATGCTGCCAGAAAGCAGGACTTCCAGGCTTCCCAAGGTGCATAAAACATTCAGCCATGATCTGGGAGCAAATCCAGAATGCCAAATGAGAGAAAGGCGACCTATATGTGGTATGGCTAGACTTGGCAAATGCGTATGGCTCAGTACCAGACAAGCTGATCAAGTTCACACTGGAATTCTTCTACATACCAGTGAGCATTACCAACATCATAGCCAAATAATTTCAACAACTTCCACATGTTCTTTACCCTGGACAGCTTCACAACAGTATGGCAACAGCTGGAGGTCAGTATTGCAGTGGGTTGCTCAATATTCCCGATTCCGTTTGTGATTTCTTTTGAGATCATTCTGATCAGGGCCAGGGAAGTAGCCAGGGGCCTGAGGCTACAATTAGGAGAAAGGCTTCCACCCTTGAGAAGTTACATGGATGATGGAACAAGCATCCTGCAGACTTCCCCATGTACAGCAAGACTACTCAAGCAGCTGGATGAACTAACAAAGTGGGCAATAATGAAGATCAAGCCCTCAAAGTCCCGGAGCCTGTTGATCAGGAAGGGGGTGAAAGGCGACAGGAGAGGAGAGAGGATTCCCTTACTGGCAGAGCAACCAATCTGAAGCCTCAGGAGACAGTCCACATCAGAGCTCTCAGAAAGACAAATGGGGAGGCTGGTGCAGAAGCAGCTGACAGATGGGCTGGCAAACATAGACAGCAGCCAACTCCCAGGGAAACTGAAAGTGTGGTTCTACCAGTTCACACTGTACCAGCAAATAATGTGGCCGCTCAAAGTCAGTGAAGTTCTATCATTGGTGACCAGCAGGATGGACGGCATCTCTAACAAGTACATCAGGAAGTGGCTGTGCCTCCCTCAATGCTTCTCAGACACAGGCCTCTTTGGCAAAAACATGCTGCAACTTCTGCTGAAGTCAATTTCCATCAGACACAAACAGAAGAAGGCTCACCTCGTGGCAGAGTTGCGAGAGTCACACGACCAGCCAGTAAAGGGCGCAGAGGTGACTGTCCACACAGGGCACAAGTGGACGGTACAGGCTCAAGTGAACGATCCTATCAGCAGGTTGCAGCACATAGAGGTCCTGGGTGAGTGCAGCACAGCCGCACAGGGCTGGGCTGGGAGGAACCAGCCCAGTTCTGGTCCACAGCCACAAGGGAGCAGAGGAAGTCCATGGTGGTGGAAGAGGTGACACAGGCAGAACAAAAGCACTATCTTATCAAAGCAGTTGCCCAGGGGAAGCAAGGGGCATGGACTCGATGGGAAGAAACCATCAGTTGGTCCATAAGCTGGTCAGACATCTGGCAAACACCCCAGGCTCAGCTCAGCTTCCTGATAAGGGCAGTATATGACACCCTTCCCTGTCCCCGGAACCCCTCCCAGTGGTTCAGGAGCAAAGATAGATGTCCCATGTGCAGCAAGGACAATGCAGGCCTCCAACACACCCTCTCTGGGTGCAAGATAGCACTAGCACAGGGGCATCTAAGATGGCGACCAGGTCCTGAAAAAGCTAGAGAGAAATGCCAAGAACTCTGCAGGTCAACCACTGCAGGTCGCTCCCTTTGCCCGACAAGGCGAGGAGTGGGAGATGCCAGAAGCAGGAAGACCATCTGTCCTGCTTGCTCCTGGGAAGGAGTGGGAGATGCGGGTCGACCCCAGCAAACAAGTAGTCTTCCCATCAGAGATCACCCAGACAACACTAAGACCTGATGTGGTGATGTGGTCCAAGGCGGAAAAGAGGGTCCTCATCATTGAGCTTATTGTCCCATGGGAGGAGGGAATGGCAGGAGCATATGAGATCAAGCGGCTGAAGTACTCTGACCTGGCTGCAGAATGCAGAGACCTGGTCTGGTCTGAAGCTATCCACCCAGTGGAGGCTGGATGCAGGGGCTTCGTGGGCAGGTCAGCAATCCAGCTCCTACTTGCAGCCGGAATGACGGGGCAGATCTGCAGAAGGCAATCAAAGAGCTGGCAGAAGAGTTGAAGAAAGCCAGCTACTGGTTGTGGCTACTGAGGAGGAACATTGGATGGGGTCAAACACCTCAGTGAGGGCAGCTGCAGGGAGTGGAGGGGAGACGTCCCCATTCAGCCACCGCCCCCCCACCAGGAGATATACTGGCTAGGGGCGAAACATCAGTGAATGGTGCTCCCAGCTGACAGCCCTTCAGCTTGTCCTTATGGGCACCAAAGGAGGTGCGACAGGAAGAGATGCCAAGCAGGAAGAACAGCACCTGTAAAAAGCTCTGCTGGCAAGAAGTAAGCATAAGTTTGACTGAATAGTCCTACATATCGGCACTAATGACTCAACGTTGCCAGTAGGAAATAACCAAAATGAACACTGAATCAGTGTGTGCGTTTGCCAAAGCAATGCCGGACTCCGTAATTTTCTCTGGCCCCTTACCAAAATCTGACCAGTGATGACATGTATAGTTGAATCTCATCATTCAACTGCTGGCTATCTAGGTGGTGTTCAGCAAATGATGTGGGCTTCAGTGGCAATTGGTCATCCTTCTGAAAAAACCTGGTCTGATAGGAAGAGGTGGCATCCATCCTACTTTGGCTGGTGCATCTCTTTTATCCAAAAACATGGCAGAGTCATACTTATGACCTCTCAGATATGAGACCATGTTGCAGAGCTGCAGTCCTCCACGCTCCTCTGCGCTTGCTTTAGGACAGTTTTCCACCCATTACTGTGGTGACAGTTGTGTTCATCACTATGATAACTGCTATGGCTGTTGTGATAGTGATGAATATTACTCGATAGAGACTGTGTCTGTCCCCCAACCCAAAGCTCACATAGATATTAGCACAAAAACAAATAAAAGAGGTGTTAATCATAGAAATCTGATTCAAATGTAGAAGCTTTAAAACATCAAATAATTAGATGTGGTCTCTTAAAAATTAGATCACCGAGAACCAAATCTTTACTTGACCTTATATCAGAAAATCAGATTGATCTATTCTGTCACTGAAACGTGGCTGTGTGAGAAGGAATATGTCAGTTTAAATCAGTCCACTCCTCCCAGTCATTCAAATACTCATATACCTCTAGACACAGGCTGTGGTGGTGCTGTAGCAGCTATATATATTTCTCGTCTCCAAATCAATCATAGACCAAAGGCTAATTATACTTCTTATGAAAGCCTTGCTCTAAAATTTATCTCAAACTGACCCAATAACCTGCCAGCCAGTCCTATTTGTGATAAGTTACTGTCCTTCAGGCCCATATTCTGAATTCTTATCAGAATTCTCGAGGTTCATAATGTAAAAGCTTTTATAAAAGCTTTAATTTGAAGGCCTAAGCTGCCACCACCTTTGTTTATTTGGTCTGGTCCGGTGCAAGAGGCAAGAGAATGAGACTGTGAAACTGTTAGTGTGTCCCAAATCGCATACTTCCATACTCAAATACTTTTTGAGTATACTGCGTCAAAATGAAAAACCGTATGCATAGTATGCTAAAAATGAGTATTCAATAGTGCCCGGATGATGTACTCAAATCGGCCAGGATTTTGAGTATGCAGCTGGTGGCAACCCCAGAGAGGCCTCATGAGGTTCTTCCGCTCCAGGAGCGTGTTTGGAGGGTTGGTTCTCGGTGAGCTGAAGAGCGAATTTTTGAATCTCGGTATCGGCACATCAGGTTTGACAAGTTATGGATTGTAAGGCTCTGATTTTGGACTGCGAACTTTGGGTTTAGTAAATTGTGGGAGGACGAGGAGTAGGGTTACATTGTTTTTGGCTGACAGCCTGTATGGGCCCGGTAAGACAGGATCAGTGTACTACTTCTCGTATGTTAGAGGGGGGCGGGATGGTGGCAGCGTCAGCTGGAGGGTTGAGTCGGCATCCACCGCAAAGGTTCTCACGAGCCGAGAACTTTGAGGATGAGGATGATTGTGATGAGTGTGTGAAAGGATCACAGGAGTATTGTGACCATGATATGGATGTTGTTTTTGGCGGACAGCCTGTATAGGCCCGGTAAGACAGGATCAGTGTACTACTTCTCATATGTTAGAGGGGGGTGGGATGGTGGCGGCGTCAGCTGGAGGGTTGAGTCGGCATCCGCCGGAAAGGTTCTCACGAGCCGAGAACTTTGAGGATGAGGATGATTGTGATGAGTGTGTGAATGGATCACAGGAGTATTATGACCATGATATGGATGTCAGTGAGAAAAGAGGAGGCAGGGAAGAGGGGAGAGGTGTCGATTACCAGTATAAAGGGAAAAAGAGAATTAGACAGCAGCAACAGATTATCTGGCAGTGAATCAGAAAGGGTTGAGCAGCCAAGGAGGGAAAGAACAGAGAAGTGTGTCTGGATGAGCAGGAGTAACTAGCTGTGGAAGTGTGGGGCAAAACGGTTGCGTGGATGGTTATTAACTACTATAATCCATGTAAGAAATTAAATTTTGACAAGTTGCAGCAGATCCAGGGGCAGAACAAGCAGAAAGTGGTCTGGTGTGCAGATTTCAGTGCTCACAGTGTAGTCTTGGGGGGATCACAAACTGATTCAAATGGGAGAGTGGAAGAAGGAGTCATGGAGAATAATGATCTCATCTGCATGAATAGTGGAAGTGGGACAAGGGTTAATGTGAAAACAGGAACAGAGTCGATCTTGGACATAACACTGGTGTCCAGTCAGTTAGCAGGCATCAGCAGCTGGAAAGTCTGGACAAAAACAACGTAAGGCAGCAATCACTATCCAGTGATGTGTTGGGTAGGAGAGAAAGTAGAGGGGAGAAAGGGTGAAGGGGCTAAAAAATGGCTGTACGAGGAATTGATAAAGAAAGTGGACTTGGCAGCTGACATAGATCTGGTAAACAGAGAAATAACTGCAACATTCATTAGGACAGCAGAGAGATCAATACCCAGGAGCAAAGAAACAGGGAAAAAGAAGTTTGCTGCCATGGTGGACAGAAGAGTGTCATCAGGCTGTTAGAGAAAGGAATAGGGAGTTCAGAATTTTGAAAAGAACCCACTCAATGGAAAATGTAATTAAATATAAAAGAGAACAGGCAGAAGTGAGGAGAAAAGTGAGGGAAAGTTGGAGAAACTTCTGTAGCACAATAGGGAGAACAACACCGGTTGGGCAGATTTGGGGAATGGTAAAGAGGATAAGAGGGGATAGAAGAGATTGAGAGTACCCTGTAATGGTGGATGAAGGCAAAACAGCAGTAACAGATAAAGAAAAGGCAGAAATAATGGCTGGATTTTTTGTAAAGGTGTACAGCTCCAATCATTTAACCGAGGGAGGAAAGAGAAGACAAGGGAAAACGATGAGCCAGTACTCAAAAGAGGGGAAAGAACAACAATGAGGATTTAGAAGAACTATTTACACTCAAGGAAATGGTGAAGGCAATTATAAAAAATCAAGGCCAACTTCTCCAGGGAAGGATCAAGTTTGTATATTTTGCTGAAGCATTTAGGAGGAAAAGCTTTAACTAAACTATTAGGATTGTACAACAAAGTGTGGGAGGAAGGCAAGCTGCCAGGGGCATGGAAAGAAGCAGTGGTAATCCCAATGAGAAAACCTGGAAAGGATACTGGTAAACCAGCAAGCTATAGACCCATAGCTTTGACATCTAACCTTTGTAAGATAATGGAAACAATGGTTACTGATAGGCTGTCTTTTCAGCTTGAGAAATCAGGCAAAATAGCAAGTTGCCAGAGTGGTTTTAGAAAGGAAAGAAACACAATGGATGCAAGAATACAGCTTGAAACTGAAATAAGAAAAGCCCAAACAAATAAGGAGTCAGTGATGGCAGTATTCTTTGACATACAAAAGGCCTATGACATGATGTGGAAAGAGGGGTTACTGGAGAGTTAGAAAATTCAAATACTTAGGGGTGGTATTTGACTCGAGGCTAACGTAGGTAGATCTTATTAATAGAGTTGAAGAAAAAAGCAAGAAAGTGATAAATGTAATGCGATGTCTGGCAGGCCAAGCATGGAGAGCGAGCTGTTTTTCATTAAGAAGGTTATATGTTGCACTAGTTAGATCAACATTGGATTACGGAAGTGTAGCATATGGATCAGCAGCAAAGAGACATCTTAAAAGGCTTGACATAGTACAGGCGCAGGAATTGAGAGTCTGTTATGGTGTGTTTAAGTCAACACCAGTCTCAGCATTGCAGGTTTAAGCAGAAGAAATGTCATTTGGAGCCTAGAAGGAAACGGTTAATGGGTAATTACTGGGTAAGTTTGCAGGGTCAGGAGAGTAGTCATCCAACAAAACAAATGCTGCAGGATGTATGGGAAAATAAGAGTACTGTGGACATTTTGCAAAAGTAGGGAACAAAATAGCAAAAGAATTAAGAGTGGAAAGGATGCAAACAGTGCCATTTCCGACAACAGTGCCATGGAAACTAAAGAGCCC
Organism: Scarus forsteni; assembly: GCA_036419115.1. Lineage (NCBI taxonomy): Eukaryota > Metazoa > Chordata > Actinopteri > Labriformes > Labridae > Scarus > Scarus forsteni. The sequence goes on along the minus strand of JAZDUH010000400.1, from coordinate 6,970,970 downwards.
TGAGGTAGACTGGACCCTTCTTGAACTAAGGAGGGGAAGACAGAAAACAGTGAACTTATTGGAAGCAGTCAGCACACAAATAAATGAAAAGTATACTGGGTGTGTACAGATATATACAGATGGAGCCAAAAAGCCAGAGACAGGGGTAACAGGGTTTGGAGTTTCAATTCCAGAAAGAGGAGTTGGGATAAGCAGAAGAACAACATATGGGTTAGGGGTGTATACAGTGGAAATGGTGGCAGTACTGGTAGTACTAATATGGGTGGAAGTAACATCTAAGCATAAGACAGTGATACAGTCCTGATCAAAATCTTAAGACCAGTTGAAAAATTGCTAGAATATGCATTTTGCACATTTGGACCTGAATGAGGTTTAAAACAGAGCTACAATATGCAAAAACAAGAAGGGGGGTTGTGACAAAAAGCACTTTGAAAAAGTTATTTTTTTGAATACAACAAGTAAACTGAAATAGGCTGTTTATCACCTGATCAAAATTTTGAGACCACAGGCCAAAAACTGCTCAAAATTTTCATTTTCTGTCAGGCATTCACACGGTCATGCCCTCCTGATGGCTAAAGCTAAGAAGCTTTCTCTTCTTGAACGTGGTCGGATCATCAAGCTGCATAAGCAAGGCCTCTCTGCCATTGCTGCTGAGGTTGGACGCAGTAAGACAGTCATTCTAAATTTTTTGAAAGATCCTGAGCATTATGGAACAAAAAAGTCAAGTGGTAGACACAAAAAAATTACACCTGTACTGAGCCAGAGGATCCGATTGGCTGTCCGTCAAGACACAGGGCGGTCCTCGACCCAAATTAAGGCCCTTACTGGTGCCGACTGCAGCACAATAACCATCAGACGGCATCTGCAGGAAAAGAGTTTCAAAACAAAAAACGAATTCAAAGACATCGTCTCCTTCAACGCCACAAAACTGCCCGTTTAGATTTGCCAGGGAGCATCAAACATGGGACACTGAAAGGTGGAAAAAAGTTTTATTCTCTGATGAGAAAAAATGTAACCTTGACGGTCCAGATGGCTTCCAACGTTACTGGCATGACAAGAAGATCCCACCTGAGATGTTTTCTACCTGGCGCAGTGGAGGGGGGTCCATCATGATCTGGGCTGCTTTTTCATTCAGTTGAACACTGGGTCTTCAGGTGGTGCAGGGTCGTCAAACGGCGGCTGGTTACATGCAGATGTTGCAGCGGGTATCCCTCATGACTGAGGGCCCTCGTCTGTGTGCTAACAGCTGGGTTTTTTAACAGGACAACGCTGCAGTTCACAATGCTCGCTTGACGAAGGACTTCTTCAGGGAGATTAACATCAATCTTTTGGACCATCCCGCATGTTCCCCTGATTTAAATCACATAGAGAACATTTGGGGATGGGTTGCAAGGGAAGTTTACAAAAATGGCCATCAGTTCCAGACAGTTGATGCCCATCGTGAAGCCATCTCCACCACTAGGAGCAATGTTCCCAAAAGCTTCCTGGAAACACTCTCATCAAGCATGCCCAAATGAATGTTTGAAGTGATTGACAAGAACGGTGGAGCTACTCATTACTGAGTCCTGAGAAAATTTTTGTTCTGATTTGGAGAGTTTTTTGTAATTTTTTGAGCGATGGTCTTAAACTTTTGATCAGGTGATAAACAGCGTATTTCAGTTTACTTGTTGTTTTCAATAAATAATAATAATATAATATTTCGTGACACAGTGAACAGTTTGTCCACTGATCATAAAGCACAACATGGATGACCTGCTGCATCAACAGAAATAACATCATTTAAATGAACTCATAAATTTAGATCAGTGAAACCCATTTTAATGTTGGTTCAGCTAGATGATGCTATACTAATCAACACCATTCCTCTCCAGCTTATATTCATTATAGGTACTAATTTGAATATTAGTTATTTCTCTCTATCCATGGTTGTATTGATTAGCCATCCACAGTAATTACCTTTACAACCATAGAGACATAAGGGCCCCTTTGAAAAGGACACTCCACATCTCCAAGGGTCTTACCTTCAACAAATTTACATTCAACAAAAATTGTGCTATATAAATACAGACTGATTGGTTGAGTCTATATTCAGCAAAAACAAATGTGATTTTAGCCTCTTTGTCTCTGCCTTGATTAGCATCCCAGTATGTATGTGTATATACAAATATATTTATGTGAATTTGCGTATGTGGCGGAGGGTGTGGTTCAGCTCAGCTGCAGGGGAGAGAGATGTGAGGGTGGCTGATGGGAACAGGGCCAGCTGAGTGACACAGGTATGATCTGGTGGCTGATTGCTCTCCTTTGTCTCTCTGCAGTAGCATGCTGGACCTGGAGAAGCACACACATGCTGAAGAGAGCTCCTGGAAGTAGCAGCTTTAAGTTTGGTGGACTTAAGCCTGTGGGAAACAGGCTGCAGCAATTGGGAACAACTTTGTGCTCACAGTAGGGCTGTGTGTGTGTGTGTATGGCTAAAAGAATAAATTGTAATTTCTGTTGCTGCAAGATCTCTGTCCTCATTGTGTGCAGTGAAGGGAATCCCCAAGACAAGGTCTCATGTTACAGCGTACATGCATGTGTATCTATTAAATGAAGACTATGGCTTCAGCCTACTCTTCTGCATAGTCCCCTGAGATAAAACATGTCATGAACTGGTGAATAAAGATAGATTAACTAATTACCCAATTTAGACCAAAGCCGAGTTCGTTGCACCTTAGTGTTTCCAGTATTTGTAGACAAAGAAAAAACACACTTAAAAAACAGTATTTTTATTGTAAGGGATTAGAGGACAAATCACATAAGTTAGGACTGTACATTGAAACTTTGTAAGACAAAAATGAGCAAAAAATTATTTGAATTCACATGAGGCCATACAATTATGTAGGTGGCATCATTTCAAACCATTTGACACAGTATAAAACAATTGTTAACATGGCTGGAATGAAGAGGCAGCCCTTGAAAAAGGAAGCACTAGACATCAGTAAATATGGCAGATTTGCACTTTTTTCTGATTTCAGACAATTTTCAATAAGACACTGGCATAAAAAGAACCATCAGTCAATTGCTATCACGAAACAATGGAATAGTTATGGCAGTCGAGCAATTTTGCATAGTTTGAACGAGGTTCACTGGTGATAACACTGGTTTTCTGGATAGGTGTGCAATCCGTACACAAGTCTGTCTTTCACTAATAATTGGTATTTTGACAGAAACCGTTACAATTGTGAGTGAAATCAGGTTCACAGAGAAGACAATAAGTGTGAAAAGCTGAATCAGAGAATTGTTAAAAGTCTAATTCTAGGCAGATTTAGAGAAACTAGACAATTTCTGTGGAAATTGTACATGGGCTCAGGTGGCTGTCCGGGAATTTTTCATCACAATCCAGCAGGCGGCATCCTCGCATCACCTTTCTGGGTTTAACTGAATTCAAATTTAGGCAACACAATGCAGCTGGGACAAACTATTTCACAGCTAGGACACTGTGAAATAGTTTGGTAACACTCACACACTAGAGAAGGTAATTGACTTTATTAATGTGTTTTAATCATGTATGGCCTGATTAGCTGATGATCATCACCTGGCATCTGACCTTGAGCTGTGTTCTTGATATACCTGGTGGTGTTTCCCCTTCCTAACAGGCTAATGTTTCCAAAGACTTTATAAGTGGGCGTGCTGTTAAAATGAGCCCCCATGTCCTTAATTCACACACACACACACACATACACATTCACACAAGCTCGCTTTGCGCGCAGTTTAATTTAGGGACAGGCACTATGTGTTTATGTGTGGAGATTCTGTGTGAAAACAAGGTGCTCTTAAGGTCATTAATAAAAGCGCACACACACACACACACACACACACACACACACACACACACACAGACCACAGAGATCAAATACCAGAAACTGTGTTTGAAACTTCAAAGGGAGAAAGAGAGAGTTCAAACAAAGTCACACAGGTGTCTTGGGATTGTGAATATGTAATTTTTATGAAGATATTGTGAGAAATGACAGAGTTATCGCAATTTAAAAACAGTCAGTTGCAAAGAAGGAGAAAGATTCAGATTACAATGACGGTCTATGGGAGATCTTCATGGACTTTGGGAGTAACAGCTGGTTCTCATTTATTTTTCAAAACAGTCAGGGCTTCAAAATTTGGTTTATATGTTATTGTGATTTGTTCAGGATTTTTTCAGGTTCAATTCCTGAGTCCCCCTCAGTCTGAGTGATGTCATTCTCCACTAAAGTAGGCCCATTTTCTGGAGATTTTGGCCTACGCAGGGGAGACTTGACCAAAAACCACGAATCCCATCGCATTCCCAAATACATTCCTGAAGAGAGGAAATGAGTGGCTGCGTTTTGAAGTTTGCATGATCCCTCTAGGTGAAAGTATGGGCCTTTTTTTTGCAGTTTTCCCCGAATTGCTAGGCCAAGTTTTCGCGAAATAATGGTAGTTATTATATAGTTAGAAAAAGTCATAGCACACCGATCAGGACCGAGCCGCACATTTTTATATACAGTTTGTGGGGTTTTTCTCAAAGCCATAGGACTAGTAGCGAATCAAAAAACTGTCCGGAAGATGAAGAAAAAGGAAAAAAAATGAAGAAAAAAGGAAGAAACGAACAGGTGAACACATGTGGCTCATGGCTTCCCCACGAGCCACTCTCTCCCATAGCTTAGCTATGGAGGAGAGCAGCTCGTTGCAAAGCCCGAGCCCCAAAATAAACGCACAGGAGAACACATGTGGCTCAAAGCCCAAGCCCCAAATTATACTGGTTTATTAGTTGAACATCAATTTCCATTAAACTTTCTGAGTGTGAAAATGAATTACCCCATCACATGGGTCCTGCTACTAAAACATCTTTAACTCAGTGGATAAATCTGCAAGGAAGCTAAACAGCAGAGGATAATGGCTATACTGTCTGGGAAATTAAACAGTGACAGTCATCCATCAAAAGATCTACTCTGTCACACTGCCAGGCATCAAGGTGACAAGTTAGAAAAATATGACAGGTATGCTAGGATTAAACCTAACATAGAGCATGACTGATCGCCTACTCTTTTACCGCAGTAGTTACGCACCAGAGAATTTATAGTCACTTGCATACAAGGTTGACTTATGTAATTTTTTTTAAATTAGCCATTAGGTCTTTATCAGGGATAGGAGCAGGTTCAGTTGCAATACAAGGTGTTTCAAAGAGGGTTCTATGGATTTTGACATGAGGTTTGATTGCTGAACTAGCTTCATGTAATGAATAGGCGAGACAATTTGGCAAAAAGCGAGGGAAGCCATATATGGAATTTTTACAGACGTCATTCTAGATCAGCGTTAAGCATTTAAAATCTTACATTTAATTAATCTAAGTCCTTAAAGATCAAGGGAACTTTTCACTGCTCTTGTCTTGAAAGCCATGGTTGATTGTGTATCAGTGGCAGAGTTCAATACCTCAAAAAAGGATGGATGGGGGTTCGATTCAACCTCCCACAGCCACATAATGATGTGTCTAATTACTTGACAGAACCCAAGTAACCACTACTACTACATTAGTGGTGTGTACATGTGGATAACAAAGAATAATGTTTGCTAATACTGATGAACACTTTGCATAGCAGTCATCCTTTGGTGAGCATGGATGTGGGTGAGAAAGTGTCAACTGCAGTGTAAAAAGCTGACAAGAAAAGCACAGAACAGACTTAAGTCCCTTACTCTGTACCAGTTGATTCTTCAAGTACTCTCTTAACAGTCTTTCACTTATTACAGTATCAGCTGTTGAAATCGTGCCACGACAAAACATGGGTGCTATTATTTTATGGATTCTCAGTTTGAGAACTTGATGTCTCTCAGAAGAATCCTCTTGAAGGAAAATGGTAGAACTTTAATCACAATTGCAACTAAGAGATGCTCCAGAAAAGCATCAAGGAAAAATTATGTCTTATTTTAGGATGTGAAAGGTTCTTGATTAGTAGTCCTCAGTTGCACTATGCTGTATTGATCAGTTCAAGCAGAAAGTCTTTTTCATGCCTGTATTAATCATTCAAATGACCTAAAACCCCTTTCCCCATTTTCCTTTCAGCTGCCAAGGGGCATTTATTCTGTCAGCAATAATTAACCAATTATAGTCACAACCTCAAACAACCAGTTGCTTCACTGCTGTCAAACATAAACTCTCCCCTCTGTCAGAGCAACAGTTATGGCTCACCTCAATCTAATTCACCTCCACTGATCTTATCCAGAGCTCAGAGCTGCACATTATGCACTTCTATTCCTCAACCACCACTAGCAGACTGTATCAAGGTCTTTTTTGCTCTTAAATATGCAAAAATGCTTTGACACATTCTAATTACCAAAGATCTAGCGCCTTGCAATCACCTAGTAGCTGAATAAATTATCATTACAAGATCTCTCTTTGATGAAATGGCACTGCAGGAGGATGAGTGGCTGTTAAGGGGAAGCTTTTTAATCCTCGTCATCAATGATAATCACCATTCCTGTGGTCAAGGGATCAAATACACAGATTCACAGCTCCAGAGAGAAAGGCTGGGAAGCAGTGCTCCATGTTTCTTTAAGTCTGATTAGTGTTTTGTGGCTGTATGTTTCTTTCCTGTTTACAGGATCAAGGGCTATTTTTACACCCTGGGTGGGCTACTGGGCAGCAGTAGCTCAGTCTGTAAGGGCTTGGGCTGGGGACCGAAGGGTGACCGGTTCAAGTCCTGCCCGGACCGTGTTTGGAAGTCGGTTTGAGAGCTGGAGAGATGCCAGCTAACTTCCTGGGCACTGCCAAAGTGCCCTTGGGCAAGTCACTGAACCCCTTTCCAAAAAAAGACTGCTCGGTAGCACTTCTTCAGGAGCAGCAAGTCATCACACTGACATCTCTCCATTAATGCATGATCGTAGGTCCTGTTTGCATGTGCATGTGTACTTCAACCGGTGTTTGTGCTGCATATTCAACAGAGTGTAAAGAATGGAATTTCCCCATGAGGAACTAATAAAGGACGTCTTTCTTTCTTTGAGTGCTCAAGAACCAGTTAAAGATGTCAGTCTCCTGTTAGTTCTACCTTTATATCCCAACTGAAGCATTAAAACCTTCAATGTAAATACAGGCCAAAATTATAACCAAATATGGATGTAGTAAAAAACTAAAACTGCTACTGTAACAATCTCCCAAATGTATTCAATTAACTGTAAAATAAAAAAATTTATTACAAACCTAACAAAATTTTTTCCACAAATGTAGTGGCCAGAAACATTTAAAGGGTTTATGTTTGGGGAAGGGAGATATCTACTTTCACAACTTTTCCCCAAATAACTAATAACAATAATAACTTCAATCATATTAACTAACAGAACTCTGCATTAGCATATATACCTGCCAACATCTCTCATTTATTCTCCACTTTTCAAAACTCAAGATTTTGTCCTTTCTTCAAATGTTTTAGCTAAAACATTGGTGGAGAGCTTTATGTATGCTTGTAGTACTATCTTCCACAACGTGTGTGATTATTACATTAAAAGGTGCAGATATGAACTACATTTATCTCTTATTCCATTGGTGGTTTGTTACATGATTTGGTAGGTCTGACAGGATATTTTGCTCATTTTGACAGAATAATTGGAACCAAGCAGCCTAAATCTGAGCATATATTTGAGGTCTAAGACTGATCATGACAATAATGATTACCTATAATAATCAACATTGCTCTTTCTGCAAACTCCAAATGAATGCACTCAAGAGATTAGCTCTTAATAACAGCGTTTGAAAATTACAGAAGTTTTTAGTAGGTGCAGGCCAGATCTAACAGTAAATGTAAACTCATCATTTATTGACATTCTGAAGCTCTATAAAAACAATATACTGTCTGTGCTCAAACAATCATAGCAAGTCTGTTTAAAGTGGACAAAGGGCTTTAAGGCATCAGGCTCTGCAGTGACCTCATGGTTGGTGTGCTGTACTACTGTGCTGCACAAATGATGGCATGACAAAACTGTCAGAAACCAAACAAAGCAGCCTCTGCTTGGCTTTCCCTTCAGGCTTGTAGAGACAACACAAAGTAGTTGTAGACCCCTCCTCTCTCTCTCACACACACATACAAGCAGACCACTTCATTCTGATACTGACAGAATGAAGGAGGGAGAATTGTGCTGGCAGGCTCTTCATAGACAACATGAATTCACAAAGCTTTTAGTAGACAGTCATGTTGGTCAACTTCCTCTTTTCAAATAAGGAAATAGCTTAAAACTAAAATCAAACATGTGACTTTACTGTTCCATGCTTACCCTCATTTTAAGTGACAGAGAGCACTTTGTCGGTTTGGGACAGGATACACCAAAATAACAGAGCTATGGACAGGAGTGAAAAAGAAAAAAAGAAATTTGACAAGAAATTATAATGATTTTGGTATATACATCTGACATAAAAGAGGCTGTAACATGCTTGCTATTTTTACACTAAAAGTATGTTAGGGTGAAAGTGAGCAGAGCAACAAGTGTGGTTTGCATAAGAAAGAATGAATTCACCTCCGATTTACTTTGCATCGTCATCTGGGTGAAAAAAAGAGAAGTTTTTATAGAAGGGTATATTTTTAATGACCACTCATAAATTAGCCATGATAGCAACTATAGAACCCCTACCACCCCAGTGGCATTTGTAAATGTATTCAAAAAATAATGCTTTAGCTGGTAAATAACATTAAAGGTTGATTTAAGAATTTCACAAACTACGTTACAGGTATATTTCTGACTCTTCTAAAATTAAAGCTAATTTAACTGATCTAACTCTTTACTATGCTTTTTGCAAATACTGACAGATTTCTGGTGCTCATCAGACAACTGAGATGCAAGTTGAGCTAATAAAAACTGAGGTAAATAAGGCAACCAATGAAGAAAAGGGGAGAAGATAGAGGGACTCTCTCATAGATAATTTTGGTCACTACGAAAAGGACATGATTGAGCTATAACAGAGCATCATACAGTCTATTACTGTGATTACACAATCATTAGAGCTAGAGAAAAAAACTCAAACTGATCTACATGTCCCAAGACAGACCTGTGAAAATCATTTAAAAGTAAACTATTAACGTGAATTTGATATGTTTTTCTGAAAAGTAATGAAAGCAGCGCAACAAAAAACTGCGACTGAACATTTTAGTTTTAGTCAAATATTTGATCATTAGCTTGATTATTATCATCAAAACAAACTGACAGTGTTAGTATTACCAGCAGTATTGCCTTTCTGAAAACTCAACAAGTAAGGTTTAGGATAGCAACGAATAAAAGGAAAACTTAGAAATCTGGCTGATTGTTTTAAAACCTTGACAGGTCACAAGGTGGCCACGTCTGCTTTAAATAAGCACCATCTGAAAATAAAAATATATACTCATTTAATATGTACAAATTTGGATGGATGATTTCAGTCTGAGGAAATACCATTATAAGATGGAAGAGAATGAATTAAGAATGAACTGTACAAAATAAGAACAAGCTGACAAAACATAGGAGATGTATTTGTCACATTTAGACTGGCTAAATCCCTTTTTTTAAAGTACAGAGTGCAGGGATGAAAAACACTAAATGGTACCTTTTGAAAAAAAGGCAACATATTTGAGGAATTATTGCAGCGCTGTTGCTTGCTACCCCTACATCTTGTAGAGAGGAACCAGGGAACAAATGCAAGAATTGATAGGGGCTCAGTTCAAAAATATACTGTGTAAAACCTCCACTACAGTGTTAACATATAAGCAAGAACTAAAGCCCAAGCAGTGTCTGGTTCTGAGGGACAGACTTGGCTCCAAGAGGCTGTTACCATGTGCTAACAAATGTCTTTTTACATCTGGGATGGTGTCATTTGGAAAAGTTCTATGGTTGAAATCATAAAGTATATGCAGATGAAAAGGACAAAATAATAACTTTAAATGTCTTGTTCACCTTGCATGTATTTGAATGTGTCCATTAGTGGTTCTCTGTAGTAGACAATTTATCCTTTTTTGTAGTTGTTGATATTTATTCACTTCTTTATGATGATAGAATCATATCTTTAGAATGTACTCTATTTTGGATGATGATTTCCCAAAATTTAGTAAGAGGATAAAGTAAATTTGGAAGCATATCTATTAATTTGGTTTGAATCAAAATGACACTTAATACTTATTTCTAAAAATGTTTAATAGCTATAAACCTGAACATTCCACCTTGAAGTTTTTCAGACACAAAATCAATTTTAAGATATTGCTCTGCTAAAAAGTAAAACAACTTGAACTGAAATCCTGTTCTATTATTTAATTTCCTCATTTAAAATAAGTTTAAATTTTACCAAGCCTTAAGGATGGTTTAAGTATCTGGTTTGCAAGCATATGCAGACGGATAAAATTTAAGACTGTCTTATGAAACATGATGGATGGCATCGGCACATTAGTTGTAGTTGGCAAAGTGATCAACAGTGTGCCCTGAGATGCAAACGGACTGTCATTCCTTACCTTGAATTAGCTACCTTCATAAAATGGTGCCAGTCTTTTATAGGTGATACATGCTTATCTGTCCATGCTCTCCTACTCACATATCCTTAAGGTCAAAATTTCTATAAAATATAAGTTAAGAAAAATGCATACATACTTACAGCATATTCATGTATTTGAAAAAGGAACAAAACCAATAGAAACAAGAATTACGTAAACTTTGGAAGAAGTATTCCTATTTGTGAGTGAGGGTTCCTGTGTGATAGCACTGTTTTTTCTGCTCCATTACCTCCAGAGGAAATGCCTAGCCCAGCCCAGCCCAGTGATGATATTATCAAGCATCATTAGAGGACACAAACTAGAGTCAAAACAAAAGAAGAATTAAAAAAGCAATACCTGGCAACAGTCGCTCATGTTGCCCTCATCTGCCAGTGGCCTTTGAGGCTATACAGTAACAAATTGCGACGACAAAATAAGCCCTTCAGCCCCCATCCCCTGAGTCAGAGCAGCAAAAAATACAGGGATGTTGTTCTGAATTGAACACATGGTAATAACAATCAAAGATACTGAAGATACTGGGAAGATCGACTACCAAACTGGGGAGCAGTGGGGATGAGAAGTCTTTTACAGTGGTTTCCGAGAATGGTTTGGTCTCTAAGCCATAATGTCATGAATCACAATGGACACGTTCAGTAAGGCAGAGCAGGGGTGGGGACAATGGCTGTAGTAGTGGTGAGTTTAATACACAGTCAAAGTTAAAAAATAAAGAGTATATGAAGGAAGGGTGGTTTGAGGATAACTGCCAGCCCCCCTGCAGGCTGGGGTGCGAGTGTGTAAAGAAAGGCACCATCACACCACTTTTACCCTAACCAGCTTTCCCTCTCCTCTTTGTAGGTCCCCTCACTGTAGCATCAGCTGCTTGAGGTTATCGTGCAGGATGGTGTCCTTCACATCACGAAACACCAGCCGGATGTTCTCAGTGTTGATGGCTGTGGTGAAGTGGTGGTACAATGGCTTTGTCTGCTGCTCGCGGCGCTTTTTGCGAAAGCATTCCACCAGAAAGCGTTGGACATCTGTCAAGCTCCTTGGGTCCCCTGAGAACTCTGGGAAGTAGTCTTTTATTGATACCTGCTTCACCTTCTCCTCCAGTAGGTCTGTCTTATTCAGGAACAGGATGATGGAGACATTGCTGAAAACCCGATTGTTGACAATGGTCTCAAAGATGTTGAGGGACTCACTTAGCCGGTTGGTCAGCCGGTCCTCCATCAGTACCTAAGGGTGTTAGAAAACTTTAGGTGAAGTGAGGTCAAAGGAGAGTTTTCTTATCTGAACTTTACATTTAAGCAGTGCTCACTGCACTGATAACTTTGTCTTTTCACAGCCTTATGCCTCTAAAGCAACTCTCATCCCAACTTTTGAAATTAGTTTTTTTTCTGTTCCTGTTCACTGAAGAATAGTTATTAACAGAATAATCAGGGCATTTTGTCCAGTTCACCCCAGTTCAGTTTTATTTTTCAAGTTGGCTTTAGCCTCATAAAAGCATACTAACTGAAAGGCTGAAAAGTACTTAAAAATAACAAAATTCTACTTGGACAAGTGCTAGACAATTAATCCTTTCAATTAGGGTCTTGCAGGGACAATGGCTTAGTCAGTTATAACAAGAGGAATCATTACAAACAAGAAATCCTGACTGTTTGGCTTTGCCTTTAAGTTCACTGCATGTTAATCACAATAAAATTAACAAGATGAGAGAAATGGCCAAAAAAGCACACATTTTTTATAGTGGATGTAATACATTGAATATTTACCGATACCAATTTTGGTAGTATTTTTAAACGTATGACTGCTGCTTTAGATATTTTTTTTTCTGCAAGAGTACAGCACATCTTCTCAACTAAAATTGATCCGTTCCTTTCACTGGGACAGCAAACTTGTGTTAGATCTTGATGTTGATCAATGAAAACAAAACATAACTCTCTCATAGAAGTGACTATTGTTCCCTAAAATTAAACATTTAGCAATAACAGGGTGAAGCACTGCACTACATTCATACATAATGAGGGTATTACAGCGAATATATGAGATCTATTCAGCTAATGTGTGTGGCAAAAATGTCAGCTGTAAATATCAGTAGAATTTCTGATAGTTGCCAGTACTGATATTCCACTATTTAAGCTAGTATATGATGATACTGATATGGTAACGATAAAATCAAGCATTACTTTAAAAAATTTTTTTTTTTTTAGCAAAATGACTATGCTGTCAATCTCAATAGTTTTTTCTGCAATTAACACCAAATGGTTGCCTCAATAACAGAATCATAAATATTATCTTTGGGATTATTGTTATATGATCAAAACTTGCAGCTTAACTCCTACTAACTGTCTACACTGTACAAAAACATTGACAAAATTTCCTTATATCAAGGTTTTTGAAGTGTACAAAATATAATCTTTACTGTTGCTGTGTTCTTACCTGCATACAACACGAGCATTATGTACTGATTTAGTCTAAATGTAGTCAAAGTATGCAAACGTTTGTCAAATCTGCAGCATACCAAAAATACTACTTCATCATACTTGACAAAAATTAGTCAAATGCACAAGTGCATAAAATGCATACTGTTCCTCACAATGCAAAGCACAAATGGTCAGAGGTTGAAATGGCAGTCAGTCACAGCATATATCCATGGCTACAGTCTGTTCATTAGCTTTAGTTCCATTGTAATTCCATCAAATGTCTTCTATAAAAAAAGAGAACTCGTCCCTTTAGACCAAGCATTAGCACGAGCTCTGAATGCACAAAAACAGCTTCCTTGGCTTCTAAAAAAATACTCAAAAAGCTGTCTCCTCAATAGAAGTAAATAAAGGGATTAAGATGGAAAAATGCTTTGGCAAGAAAAGAGAAGCAGCCGTTACAAACTCGTCTTGATTGTCTAGGAAACAAAAAATACTTTAGTTGAAAACTTTTTTGAATCAGATGTGACTTTACTGTTTTTTTTTTAATATTCAATGCCTGAAAAGAGTCTCTAACAGGGTGCATTTCTGACCAATTCTATCACCTGTTACAGGTGTTCAAAAGCTGAACAGAGAAATCTTGTTCTAGGTTGCATATGCATGCAAATTTGGAGAGCATGTTAAGATTTTCAAGTGCAAAATGTTTGATACCGAAAGCAAGACACACATCAGGGGAAAATGAATTAGTATTCATTGTTATAGCAGCCTGAAAGTAGTTATGCCACTGTCTAAAAACAACTTAAAATGTTTTTGCTGCAGTGAACATAACCTGAGAAATACTACGACACACTCTTGTTCAAGGAAAATGATTGGTCAGAACTGCCTGTTTTATCATTAATTATATCATTTGTTTTTGAATTCTGCTGTCTTTGTGAACCAATCACTATCTTATTTTCATTACAGCTACGAATTTTAATTGTTTACTTTTATACATCCAGTTAACCTGCAAATTCTCCAGGCATACAATGACACTATAAAGACACAATTTAGTTTTATCCTCCCATTTTGAACCATTAGTCTGGATCAGAAATCAAACAAGTTGAAATAAACTATGATACAAATATTATGCAGTAAAGCATAGTAGTAGAAAGTTACCTTAAACTTGCACAAATATTTGAATATGGTCTTACTTTCAGCTATTCAATAGGGAAAACAAAAAAAAAAACCTAGTGCTAGCTAAACCATATCTGAATGCTGCTGCTATCTGCTGATGTGCTGGCTGACATTGTTCACACGACAGCCCATGAATAGTGTTAAAGAAGTATAAGCACAAATTACCAGATACTCAAAACTCTTGAGTCCTCATCACATCCTCATCACAGTCCACTTTCAATGCTGACTGATTGTTGGGCCACAGCTTCAGGCAAGTTTTTTTTTTGAAGTTGAATATTTTCAACTGGCAAAAGGCCAAGACAGCCAAATCAGCACTGTTAAATACTACAATTCACAGCAAAATTGTTGCACGACTGATTTGTTGCTTAAACGATGTGTCACGTCATCCTGTTCACTTTAAATGCATTTTCAATTAGCAACAAAATGCAGTTTGTGGTTCATGTGAACACAACTTTACATTTAAACACTATATTAACTAGCACAAGACACAGCAATCAAGAAATTTCCTAGATCACTTGTGACTTTTTGTGTCACAGATAAATAGATTTTCCAAAAAGTTGTAGTATTCTTGATTCAATAAAGCACTGTTTAAGGAATGCTGATGTTGTCATTGCGACAATTTCATAAATTTCAAAACAAAGCATGTGGACAAGTTATTAAACTGCAGTTAATCAAATGCTACCTGAGTGAGATTGTGTCGACTTCATTTGTGTTTCTGAATAAAATCAACACTGGCCTTATGATGAGACAGTGGTGAAAAAAAGCAACTGCTTGTACTGTCTCACCACAGCTCACTTACCTGGTCATATTCAGAGGAGGACACAAGAAAGAGGATGGAAGTGACTGAGTCAAAGCATTCGAACCAGCGTCTCCTCTCTGAGCGCTGGCCACCTACGTCCACCATCTTGAAGGGTACGTTCTTGATCTCAAAGTCATACTCGTGAATGCCTTTTGTGGGTTTTCTGGCCAGGAGTATGTCCTGTTGACTTGGGAGGTAGTCCTGTAAGAAATAACACATTTGTTATGATTTTCAAGGCTTTAACAGATTTTTGCAAGATGCTATTAATAAAATAAATGTTTTTATTACTTCATACATTTAAGTGTAAAAAAGAAATCACATCCTTGTTTTTCCAGATAAAGACAGCACACACCATTCATGCTGCTGTTTGCCCAACACTCTTACATTCCTGAATTACTATAGGGCCTAGACAAAAGTCAAGCTTTTGGAGAGAAAGTATGTTTCCTGGTAGGATAACACGAGGATATTTAACTTAAATAATAAAACTAAGGCAAATAACAGGATACATTTCAATTCTTACAAGAAAACATGATGCGAACTGTAATCGATCATGCTCATCTGCATGTGCTATTATTCTCCTGCGACACTAGATCCAAATTCATGACATTCCTTCAACAATAAGTCCTTCCTGGGACCCTGAGTCAGACCACGCTGGTGTGAGCCAATTCACACACTAACAGACTCAAGAAGTGATATCATTTTCAAAGCTCATACACTTGTAATACTTCACATGTTTACTTTGCAAAACAGCACAAGCAACAGAAACACATTGAGTAATAAGTTTTGCACAAAGAAAGCTTATTTGTTATTTAATCCAAGACATGAGAGTAAATTTTTTATTTTCTGTGTCAGAGCACTCACTACCTGTCAGGATTCACTTTTGAACATTCAAATTCATCAGACATGTTATACCAGGGTTCCTACAGATCGAGGCAAGTTAAATTCAAGACCTTTTAAGACTTTTTTAATGCCATCTGAAATCAAATTTAAGACCAAGTCGACAATGAACCACAATTGAAACAAACTAAACAAACAAACAAAAACACCACATGAATTACCTGGGTCAGAGGCAATTTTAACCCAAAGTTTATTTCAAATAAAACTTCACTTTTTGGTCCAGTTGAAAACTTTCATTTTAAAAAACATAGCACTCTCCAGAGTTTAAGACAGGGAACATATATATATATGTATACTTATATGTCTTGACTCATATTGTGCCGAGTCTGAAAAAACTCTTGCAAAAAATACACCGTGCCTCGTACAAGTTGCCTGGTACCGCTTTTAGCCATGATGAAAAACGTTCGTTGGACAGCCAGTTCTCATTAAATTTACACTTTCCCATGTAATCCAAAGTAAACATCTCCGTCCGAAGTTGCCCCGTGAGCCGGGTTGGGTAGAAACGAGACATGCGTCTGCCCTGAAAGATCCGGGCGCAACCACATCACCGTTTTGTTAGTTGAGCTATTGTGATTACGCGATGTTGCCACGAGACTAAATCAGTGAATTATTTTTGGAAAAATAGATAAATGTTACTAAATATTTTTTTTAGTAAATATTACTAATGTGTTCAAATTTTTAAGACTTTTGAAAATTGGATTTAAGACATTTTAATGCCAATTAAGGCCTTATTTTAAGAATAATGAATTCAATGTCTTTTGAGACTTTTCAAGGATCCGCGGGAACCCTGTATACATAAAGTACAAATCAGGATTGAATTAATAGTCAATGTATAACGTTGCCTTTGGGAGCAAAGCAGGGTTGTGCATGATTTTAAATTTGGATTGAGCAGCAGACAATCAAATTACTGATCTTGTTACTTAAAGGAAGACTAATGCATATAAGCCACTTGAGTCCTAACTGGAAAAGTTGTTTGTAGTGATGGGAATGGAGACAGAATCATAGGAGAGCTAAAATCAGGTAATGGCATTGATAAAATATACTGCAGAGCCCTTAAACTCTGTAATTAGGTGATATACATGGGGAAAAAAAATCAATTCATTATATTATATTATATTATATTATATTGACGACACATAACTGCCATGTATTACTAATTTTTAATACACCGATTTCCAAAATGTTATAAAGGTTTCGGTTCAAAATAAATAAAATCCATTTCTTGTTAAGTCCACATGATGGTGTTGTTGAGCCAGGTCAGTTGAGTAATAATAATTGTGCAATAGAGTCAGACATAAACAAACATGACTGCACATTAGAGATCATCAGAAGGAATGCATCGTCGGATATAAGGTTTGCCACCCGGGGATGCAAAAGCCTACAAAAGCAAAACTAATGTTGAGCTAATGCTAAGCTGACTTCACTGATAAACCAGCCAAAACTTGACATGCTTGGCTTGTCAACACTGCCTCCTAGTTCTGAGTGAGTGACGGAAACAACTCAATGTATAACTAACTTCTTACTAGATTTATACACTTCTGTCATATTTTTCCTATTTGGATACAAGAACAAGACAAAAGGTTAAAAATCACAATACATTTCTATGATTGAGAAAGAATTATTTGCATGGCGTATAATATTCAGACTCACAATTAAATCAAATTTTCACTAAAGTAATGTTATAAAATTGTATCATGGGGCCACTGGGGGCTCCCAACCCTAATAGAAAAGATAATGTAAGACGTAAAGACAATTCATGGCATATATTTGATCTTTGATTTTATTTTGCTCCAGTTTATATGGACATATAAGTATTCCATTCCTTTTTGGTGAGATGATTTGTTCAAGAAAAAGGGGGTCAAAGTTGATACTGAGAAGACTAACTGCTATAATTACTAGAAGACACTGTGTAAAAAATCATAGCATAATGACGTGTTGCATTTATGACTAATACATGGCCTTAGGCATTCACCCCTATTGTATTCCCATTCCATCAAGCTTGGCTTGCACAGCATGACATAGAGTAGGTTAGTAACATACAGGAGATGTGTTAAATAAATCAGAAGAAAAATTGCTTTATTTGCTTTGAAGCTAAGGGCAGCAGAGAGGGAACCTGGATGAGGCAGAGCAAACAAATATTTGCAGATCATGATGCTACATATGCAGGATGTTAAACAAAATGGTTTAAAGGTAAAAAAAACAAAAAGGACAACAGTTTGACTTCTCTTTTAAACACTGGCTGAAGATCATGTCTGCTGAGGGTCACTATAAAGTAAGTGAGACTTACTGACAGTCCTAGCTTTTCCAAATTGTCCAGGAAATACTTGACTGACTCCCCCTGAGAAAAAGAGAGAGTGGAGAAATAGCAAGGCATTAGTGGTCAGCATATGACATGTTCTTTCATCCAAGCAGACAACAAGCTCTACAAATGCTCTCTCTTGAGCTTATTTACAGGACAACTCATGTCTGATAGGGGGATTGGTTACTCTTAAACTTACTTAGCTGTTCACAGCCATAAATGTGCCTGGTTGTTTGTCAGTCCAGTAAGTAAGTTTAGCTGAGGGTATATTCTGCTTCTTACCAGACAATTACCCGCATCAGAACATTAGTTAACTACAGGCCTATTTTAAACCTTCCATTTGCTTCAAAGATCCTGGAGAAAGTAGTGACCAGCTATGTGAGTTCCTTCGAGACAACATTCCTGCTTGAGGACTTTCAGTCAGGATTTAGAGCTCATCATAGCACAGAGACTGCTCTAGTCAAAGTAACCAACGATCTACTCTCAGCTTCAGATGAAGGTCTTCTCTCTATGCTTGTTTGTTAGATCTCAGTGCTGCTTTCATCACCATTGATCATAATGTTCTTATACAGAGATTAGAGATGTTACGTGGGATTACAGGGACCGCCCTACATTGGTTTAAGTCCAACTTATCTGATAGATATCAGTTTGTACACGTGAACAATAAGTCCTCTTTGTACACTTAAGTAAGTTATGGAGTTCCTCAAGGCTCTGTCATAGGTCCAATTCTCTATGCTTCCCCTTGGTAATATCATGAGGAAATACTATGTTAATTTCACTGCTACGCTGATGATACACAACTTTAAATATCACTGAAGCCAGGTGAGACAAACCAATTATCTAAACTAGATGCATGTTTAAAAGATATCAGAACTTGGATGGCCAGAAATTTTCTTCTTCTTAACACAGACAAGACAGAGATTATTGTGCTGGGCCCTCGACACCTTAGAGAAACCTTACCTTATGATTTAACTGCCATAGATGGCATTAGCCTGGCACCAAGCACAACTGTTAGAAATCTTGGGGTTCTATTTGATCAGGATTTATCCTTCAACTCCCACATAAAACAAATTTCAAAAACAACCTTTTTTCATCTTCTTAACATCCTTCACAACCCTAAAATCAGGCCTATCCTGTCCCAGAGCGATGCTGAAAAGCTAGTCGATGCTTTTGTTACCTCTTGACTGGACTATTGTAACTCTCTGCTTTCAGGCTGTCCCAGCAAGTCGCTTAAGACGCTTCAGCTGGTCCAAAAAGGTGCAGCACGTGTACTGACTAGAACTAGAAGAAGAGACCACATTACTCCTGTATTAGCTTCTCTGCATTGGCTTCCTATAAAATTTGGAATAGAATTCAAAATTCTTCTCCTCACCTATAAAGCTCAGTGGTCAGGCACCAGTTTAGTTTAAAGAGCTTGTAGTGCCGTACAACCCCTCTAGAACATTACACTCCAAACATGCTGGAATGCTCGTAGTACCATCAATCTCCAGAAGTAGTATGGGAGGTAGAGCCTTCAGTTATCAGGCTCCTCGTCTCTGGAACCATTTACGGACCACAGTTTGGGAGGCAGACACCCTCTCTACCTTTAAGGCCAGACTTCAAACATTCCTCTTCGATAAAGCTTTCAGTTAGGGACCAGCTTATAGTCCATAAATTAGACTCATAGTTAAGATGCAATAGGCTTGGACTGGAGGGGGGATCAGGCACAATGGGCTCTATCTCTCTCTCTCTCACACTCTCTCTCCATATCTTCCTTTGACCCTTTTGTTTGCTCCTGTACTCGTTTCTGGCTCTTGTCTTGTAGGTGGCCTGGGATCCTTGGTGGAGACTTTCTGCTGCTGTGGAGTCATGAAGCCTCAATAACTATAATTACAAACATGACACATATTGGGCCATTTCATTAGGAACACTCCATTCCCATTATCATTATAGCTGTTAATGTAGATATTACCATGGTCTCCCTATCCATGGTTGATACATCTTTAGTGTCTATTTTTAGCACCACATAGTCATGAGGTCCCTCTTGAAAATGGGGTGTCACATCTCAAGAGGCCTTTAATACATTTTTACTTAATGGAGACAAATATGGTAGGGATGCACTTGTGGTCTGGGCATCCATGAATTTGTTACTATCATAAATTCTTATTTTCATTAAGAATATGATCCATTATACTCCTATAAAATGATCACTGTCATCATTGATTATTGTAAGTAAGTTTGCCAAAAACAAGATACTTAGATACTTTTTAAATACCACCTTTTTTGAACAATACCATCAATTATCTATAATGCTTGTCCCTTTCAGGGTCGCTGGGGGCTAGAGCCTATTCCCAGCTGACATTAGGCAAGAGACAGGGTACACCCCTAACAGGTCACAAGCTGAAGGCAGGGCAACATAAACCGCTTTCCCACTAAAATTAGTAGGTATACGCAGGTCTGTTCAACACAGGTTTTTCTCAACGCGGGTTAACCTGCTTACAATTGCCAATTGACTCCTTTCCCACTGCCAGCAGACCCAGGTCTAATCCACAGCAGATGAACTGCGTTGCTGTTTTTGTACCTCTGGTGCGTCAAGTTGATGTCATTATGTTGATGACATCATCAGCGTGACAAAACAAGGCCATGTAAACAATGGAAAGGAGCATGGAAGCCATGGACGGTGGTCAGCTGTTTTCTATACTTTAAACTTTTGCCACTCTTTCAAAATATACAAACTCAGCGCAGACTGAATGACATTTGAGCTCTGATGATACGAAGGCGGACAGATTATGTAGCTGAGATGGTAAAGAGTAGCAAAAGTTACTGACTGAGGAAACAGTCGCTGTAGTGCTGTAGGCACTAGGGCTGTAAAGTCCTAGTCGACTGGTCGACTAATTGGTCGATGCATGATCAGTCGACCAAAATTCTGATTGGTCGACCAAATATGTCGATTTTTTTTTTTTTGCCCCTGCAGTTCATTTCATCAGGAGAAACGTATCAAGTGAAATGGGGGTATTTTCTGAGCACCCCCATCATGTCTCAGAACACCAATTTTAATGTATTTATCAATCATTTCAATATTTTTATCTAAGAACATATCAATATTCTAGTCTAATAATGGTTTATTCGTTTTACAGCTGCATACGCACCTGCCCGCTGCCCGCACTGCAGCGGGCAGTCCGCGCTGGATTTTATGCCTCATATAAACACCCAAATGCAAAAACGACATCACAGAACGAATTGACAGTTTTATTTCTTAGGATATGAGGCCCATTGGTGTCGTGGAAAGCCAAGAAAAACATTGGAACCAGGATATTCAGTGCCAGCGCGCCTCACAATTACGCATGCACTAACGGCAAAATACGAGGGAGAAAAAAATAGAAAGCTTCCGAGTTAATAGAGATAACAGATGTGTACGTCTCTTCGAATGGAGTCCTATATGAAAGTGACTGCCCATTTCATTGATAAAGACTGGAAAGCAAAGAGTCTTGTGTTGAGAGAAAGAAAGGAGGAGAAGAGGCGCACACAGGGGAGAAACACGGCGGGGGGGTGATTGGTCGGTTTTTGGTCGACAGTTGCTGTGTTTTAGTCGACCAACAATTTCTTTGGTTGATTACAGCCCTAGTAGGCACACTATGCCATATCATCCCATAAATTCACCAGGGTGTGAGTCGATCAGAGATGAGCCGATAAAAATCTATGTCACTTTCAGGGTCAGTCCATCCAGGTATAAATCTCCATGACTTTGGAGTATTGGCGCGGTATTGGTGTTCATACTTTAAAACCAGGGTTTTAATACTTGTATGAACAACTGAGTATAAAACTAACAGACTGTCAAAAAAAAAAAACTTAGCAAAACAATTCTGCATGAAAGAATCTAAAGTCCACAGGTACTGTTACTTGACAGTACCTGCTACTTGACAGTACCTGTGGAGCTGTTACTTACTTTGGAGCGTTCTTGTTGCATGCACTTGCTGGGGCTTGTGCTTGTTCATGTGCAAGCTTGCTGTGCTAGAGCCCACCTCCACCAAGCGTGCCAGGGACAGAAAGTGAAATACACAGAAGCACAGCTCAGAGCACTCACACAAAGCAAGCAATTTTAACTTTAAGGGAGAAATTCACTAATGGACTGTGCAGGGTGCCCACGGTGAGTTTGTCCGTATTCAACAAATATACAAGATAGTAATGTCAAATTCACATAAAATAGCATTACTTATTTTTTTTAACACAGATAAAGGCTTTTTTATCAGCATCAAGTTTACATGTGTAAATATGCTCAGTCAACACCAGCTGTCTTGTTTAATTTTTTGTGCCTGTATATTCATCCATCCATCCATCTTCTCTCGCATATCCGTGATTGGGTCGCGGGGGCTGCAGCCAAAGCATGGAAGCCCAGACTCCTCTCTCCCCGGCCACATCATCCAGCTCTTCCTGGGGGATCCCGAGGCTTTCCCAAGCCAACTGATAGACATAGACCCACCAGCATGTCCTGGGTCTGCCCTAGGGCCGCCTACCGGTGGGACATACTCAGAACAGATCACAAGGGCGTCCAAGAGGCATCCTCACCAGATGCCCAAGCCACCTCATGTGGCTCTTCTCAACACAGAGGAGCAGTGACTCTACGCTGAGCCCCTCCAAAATGACCGAGTATCTCAGCCTATCACAAAGGAAGAGCTTGGCCACGCTCCAAAGGAAACTTATTTCGGCCACTTGTACTCAAGATCATTTTCGGTCACGACCCACAGCTCGTGAACATATGTGAGGATAGGAAGGAAGATGAAGTGGTAAATCGAGAGCTTTGCCTTCTGGCTCAGCTTCCTTTTTAACACAACCGACTGATGTGGTAAAAAGGGAGCTGACCCGTCACTGTCAACACTGCACCGATCAGCCTGTCGATCTCCCGGTCCATCCTTCCTCTATTTGTGAACAAAACTGCGAGGTACTTGAACTCCTCCACTTGGGGTAGAATCTTGTCCAGATCCAGAGAGGGCACTTCACCGTCCCCGGGGTGAGAACCATGGACTCGGATTTGGAGGTGCTTATTCTCATCCCAGCCACTTCCCAGTTAACTGCGAGCCTATCCATTGAGAGCTGCAGGTCACGGGTCCGACGAAGCCAACAGGACCACATCATCTGCAAAAGGCAGTGACCCAATCCTGAGATCACCAAACTGGAACCGCTCAACGTCCTGGCTGCGCCAAGAAATTCTATCCATAAAAGTAATGAAATAATCAGTGACAAAGGGCAGCCCTGGCGGTGTCCAACCCTCACTGAAAACGACTCAGATGTACTGTCGGCAATGCGGACCAGGCTCTGGCACTGGCCATGCAGGGAACAGACTGCCTGTATCAGTGTGCCTGCTACCTCATACTCCCGGAGCACCCCCCACAGGTCAAAAGCCTTCTCCAAATCCTAAAACACATGTATACTTGTTGGACAAACTCCCATGCACACTTGAGCACTATGGAGGGTATAGAGCTGGTCCACATTTACATGACCAGGACAGAAACCTCATTGCTCTTCCTGAATCCAAGGTTCGACAATCCAGCAAAGCTCCTGTCCAGCACCCCTGAACAGACCTTATCGGGGAGGCTGAGGAGTGTGATCCCCCTGTAGTTGGAGCACATTCTCTGGTCCACTTTCTTGAAAAGCGGGACCACCACCCTAGTCTACCAATCTGATGGTACTGTCCCAGATGTCCATGCAGTGTTGTAGAGTCATGTCAGCCATGACAGCCCCACAACATCCAGGTCCTTGAGAAGCTCCGGGTGGATCTCGTCCACCCCCAGAGCCCTGCCACCAAGGAGCTTTTTGACAACCTCTGCTCCAGACACAGAAGAGCCCACCACAGAGTCCCCCAGGTCTGCTTCCATGCTGCAAGATGTGCTGGTGGGATGAAGGTCTTCGAGGTATTCTATCCACCAACCTCGGCAGACTGCATCCCCACCATACAGCACACTGACAGCACACTGCTTCCCCCTCCTGAGATGCCAGATGGTAGGGCTGCCACAATTAGTTGACTAGTCATGATTAAGTTGACGATCGAAATGGTCAACAACTAATTCAATAGTCAACACAATGTTTTGTTGTTTTTAAGTGTTGATTTCTCTCAAAACTGCCGCTGTACCTCTGCTGTCTTTCTGTCCTTGACTCTTGCGCAGTCATGGTAATCTGGTCACTGGAAGAGTTATGCCAAAACAGTATCATGGTTGACTGGCAACGGAGCTCCAAAGATTGGGAACATTTAACCAAAACAAAAGAGAAGAATGTACAATGCAAAATCTGCAAGGCGGAACCTGCCTTCCAAAGGCGATGCATAAGCATCTGAAAAGGACGCACGTCGAGGCTGTATGGTGACCAGATGCCTCCGATTTCCGGGACAGGCCCTGTTTTGGATGACCTTTCCCCGGATAAAGCTGTAGCCAAAAATATGCCCAATTTCAGTGTTTTACTATTGTGCGTCTATGACAACAAAGGTTGTTACCACAGCCGTGTAGGAAGCAGAAAGCTTGAGAGAGCAGGCTGAGCGCAGACTAAAGGTGCGTTCACACCGGACGCTACCTGAACTACCTCGGCGATCAGTCTCCATTCAAAGTCAATGTACAGAAGCGATGGGGCGGGGTTAACCCTCCCACGATGCGACAGCCGGCGACAAGACGACCACTTCACTCGTCGCGCGATGTCAAAGTTAAAAAAAGAGTTAATCTATTCAGGCGATGTCGTGTGTGGCTGTGCAGCAACAGCCAATCACCGGTGTGTGTACGTGTGACGGTACCGTTATTCATCCGGACTACAGGGCGGATGACTTCCTTCTAGGCGGAACTAATCTCAGTGAGGACATTTGCAGACAGACCGCGGTAAACTCACAGATAATGCTGCTGCATCATCAGCTGCAGAGTTTTGTGTCTGATAACTGAGTGAAAAGGACACAGCTGGAATAATGTCCGCTTATACATCCTATGTGATATATGATATGATCACGGTAAAACTCGAGCGGACGTGACGTCACCGGCCGACGCCAACGGCGACCAAACAGGTATTTATGGACGCGCGACGCTACATCAGTGGGCGACGCGACTTTGGTGGCTGGGTCGCTTGCGGTGTGAACGCACCTTTAGACAACAGTTATTGTTTTGCCAAGTCCACTCATTACAAGGGACTTTGGGCTTGCTCTTCTACTTGTGTGAGTCCCTCATGATTATCAACCAGCTGCCCACTACAAAGCGACAAGAAAAGAGTGTGGTAGGTAGTTTGTCCTTTCTTCACCCCGTTTTCTGGTTATCACGCCCACAGGAATCAACCCAGCACACCCCCAAACACACTCATGCATGTGGTGCATGCACAGCTACTCAGGCGCCATGGTTGCCAGGTCTGCATATTATAAGCGTTTTGGGCCACCAGCTGGGTGCTGGTGCGATACGCTGCAGTTCATGCATGATGTGACTAATTGCAAAAAATAGTTGTTGACTAGTTGACTATCATAATAGTCGTTTGTGGCAGCCCTATTGGATGGTGGTCCAGAACCTCTTCAAAGCCATCTGAAAGTAGTTCTCCATGGCCCACTCCCCACCCATAGGAGGGGCTATAGTGGTTGGGTGCTATACGAGCTGGGTGGCAGCTGAAGTCAAGGACCTTTGTGGTCCGATCCCTGGCTGCAATGGCTAGCTCTGGGGACTTGGAACGTCACCTCTCTGGTGGGGAAGGAGCCTGAGCTGGTTTCAGAGGTTGAGTGGTTCCAACTAGATATCGTCAGACTCAACTGGACGTATAGCTTGGGCTCTGGAACCAGACCTCTTGAGAGTGGCTGGACTCTCTCTTCTACTCTGGAGTGACTGTATACATTTTCTTTAATTGCCTAAAATATTCTCAAGAATTGTGTATGTTGGCCTTTTAGAATGCTTACAAAGCACATCAGCACAAATCAAACCTTTTCTATAATGCATGAGCTGGAGCATTTTAAACTATAAAGCACTTGGAGAGCGCAGACCATGAAAACATACAAATATGCACAGATGCCGAAAATGGTCAGCAATAACATAACCTCCTCCTAGGCAGAGGTAACAACTGTGTGTATTTGAACAATTATTTTTTTCTTCTTGATAGCTTAATAGTGTAGCTTTCGGGCAATCAAGTTAGGCTGTGTGAGCCACGTGAACAAGAATAATCTTGTTCAGTCTTTTTAACTCAAAATGGTTTGTGCTTATATGTTGCATTAGAAGTTCAGAGGGGCAAATACTCTTCCATGTATTAAGATCCATAATGTGGTTGGTGGTACTCTTTGACACTATTATCCACAATGTATGTAAAATGCAGTGACGAAAATATTGTAGGGATGCAGGATATTGAATTATGGCCAATATTTTTTTTCTCATTATCGCAATATTGATACTTTCTGTCACGGGCACAAAGCCTCCACTTTACTAAAATCAACCTGTTCCTTTTATGGTGACAATTTCTCTGTATAAGAAAAAGATGTGGAACAAGTAAAACAACATTCTATACTGGAAAAAGTTATGAATTAGATATGAATATTTTGCTTTTGGAGCCATTATCTGCTGATACTGATATACATCAAACTGATTTCATGCATCTCTCAGAACTTGATCTCATTTCAAGGTCTAGTTTGTCATTTTTATTATATTTGCTTGCTGTATTAGTGAAACGGGTATCAAATGTCTTGTTTTCCTGTCATAGAATCAAAGTTAAAATTCTAGTATCCTGACATCCCCAGTTTGTATTACCAGTAGTAAAAATCTTTATTCTAAGATTGCTAATCCAAACCCAACCAAAATTAATGAAAGATTCTTCCTCTGTGAAAAGCCAAACATGGTTTGAGCTCTAGCAGAAAGTTCCATAAGAACCTGGGTACCGATTTTTTTTTAAAAAAAGATATATTTCGAAACTAGAGCAATTTGTGTTCATACAGTCCAGCCTAGAGCAAGGATTATGCCAAACTCATTTTCATTTTCTACCAAATGTCACTGTTGACTGGCCACACAGATCCCCCTGCCCTGTAAATATATATTTGGTATTTAAAACTGCAGAATAATTACGTTAACAACATTTGAGGCACTATTCCATTTTTGGTTTCTGCCCAGCTTGGCCCAACTATATCTTGTTTTGGTGGAAGGGACTTTGTTGTCAGTTACAGTTTTTACCTTGATCATACCTCCTAAACATAGGCCTGGTCATCATACCACAACCAAACATGGCAACAATAGTTGAGAAAGAGGGGATAAATATGCTGGTCCTAAGTGCTCTGCTTGTGCTTCAGCAATTACATTTTTTTTTTACCTTCTTTTCCTAGACAGATGCAAGCAGCAAGAAAACATACTACATGTGGAGGCAGGTTTGAGAGGTCATACAGCATTATGGAGCCAACATGTTTTCATTTCCACGTTCAGCATTTCACTTGTTACACTTGTAATAGCAGGCTTTGAGTTCTTTCTCATTCCTTTTACATGTGACCATCCAGTGGTCAGCAGTGTCAACATCAGACTTAAGTATTGGCTTGGCCGGCTTGAAACTCCTCTCGGAGGGGTAAGGAAAAGCATACAAGGTACACAAGGTACAATGGACTCTGGTTAACACTCTGACTCACCAACTGGAACTCTCTGCGTCGGTCGTATGCACTCTGAATGCCTTCATCTGCCCACAGGGCCCGGATGGATGGCAGGTAATGTTGGAAAACTTTTTGCTCCACCAGAGTGTGACCTTGGACCATTGCTGACCGGGTGTCAAATGCCATCATTGTATCCCCGTGCCGCTGGTTGGAAGGGTCTCCCCATGGGATGTGCAGCTTTTCCCGGGCATCAACCAACACTCTAATACCTGCAAGTGGAGATGGCAACTTGAAATTGCATTCTAGTAAATAATGTGCTACATACCAGAAAAAATACAGTCCTGCTGTGGTTTGATCTTATCACTGGCAAATAAACAATGCCTAATATCACCATGCTTTGCTGTGTCATTTCATTTTATGAAGAGAAACTCGTCAAATTTAATATGTAGTCATAATTTCATACAAACTTACGGCTCAGTCTGTATGTGCTCACCATCTAACTATCATCTTGATCTCTAGCGTTTCAGGACATATCCTAAACAATGGTGTTTGTTGGGTAGTACAAACACCATTGCATAGGAATTTGATCAACTTTGAAATGAAAAAAATATATATATCATTCTAATATGGACTAAATGACAAGCCTTCAACTGCCATGCTGTAAAAAACACAATGTTATGTTAGTCCAACATAAAAACATTTGCAGCGGCCATGCATGCCCGGAGTGGCTAATCGGGAGGACCGGGACAATTCCCGGTGGGCCGGCCTGACATTTGGGCTGTGAGGGCCAGTGTCAATATACATTTTTTAATATTATTATAATTTTTTTTGGTTTGGTGTTCATTCATGGCACTGAGTGAGTTACATGCTGTTACCGCTGTCCCTGTGGGCCGTCTCCATCGGCAGCTTTTTTTTTTTCAGAGGCATTCTGACGTAACAACACGTCCATGCAGGCTAAAAACAATTAGCTCCACCAGTCTGTGCGATGAGCCAGCTAGTAGCCGCGGTGCTGGGCTGCCGGCAAGATGGATAAAAAGAGCAAGGGTGGCGCGGAAAGATGAGAATTAAAAAGAGGAAAGCGCTTGAAAATGATCCAGCAAAATGTGCAAAAATAGCCACTTTTTTAATAAATCGAGCTTGCGGTCTGAAACGACAGAGGATGACGATGAAACTGGTAAGGCAAGATGTTGAATAAAATGCATCTTGCACTGTGTGATGCGACGACACCACATAACTGGGGAAACTTTGTCTTGTAGCCCCCAGAAGCGAGATGCAGCAGCACCAGCCATGAGCCCACCACAGGTGCAGAGTGGGCAGGTTATAATTGCAATGTTCACTGAGTGAATATTAGCATTAATATCAGAGTATAGTGTAGACCTACTCTATATGAAAAATGCCCTGAGTTGACTTGAATTGATCATAAGGCTGACTATTGACATTTTTTTTTAAATGTGATTTAATGTCAGAGGCAGACACAGGGGAAAGTGGTGAGGAAGGGATTGCTGCTGTCAGTGTTGAAGAGACAGGTGAGCTGTTGTAACAGAGTGTGTGAACAAGCAAGCATCAGTTCTAATATAACCACTTTCTGTGCCCAAATGATAGTAGTGGCCCTTTTTATCATCAAAAGTAAGATGGTAAACAAAGCACACAATTGAAATTGAATAAGATGAATGTTAGATGCAATGGACCTGCATATTTTGCCAGTGAAAAAAAATCTTATTGTTTAGTATTATTGGCTTTAGAGAACAGCGCACTTAACGTGAAGTTACAATTACATTATTTTAATACAGTAGGTCATGACATAAAGTTGGCCGGTCTGAGGCATGAAATTCCAGGGCTGTAAATGAGTCCCAGTCCACCCCTGCAGCCATGCCATGATTGGGGGCTTCCATCAGTTCGTTTGACACAATTATTTTTTAATGAATTCTGTAAGTCTCAGCAGGCAGTCCATTTCACTTTGTCAATTCATGACATCATGTTGGCATGTTTACCACTCCTGACTAAAATGGTAAAAAGGGTGTGTGTGCTGACCGCAAGAATCAATTGTTAAATATAATCTTTTTGCTTTTAAGTGACTTATTAAAACACCCATCTCCAACATCTTGCAATGTTAGAAGTTGATTTGGGCAACATGACTGAAACATGGAAAGATATAAAACTCACTGAGGCACACACACAAGCATGGACATACAGCCGAACGATAAATGATCACAGAGGTACGATTGCACTTTTAACAGACTCTTTACTTGGTCAGAACATTGTTCAGCAAAAAAAATGCTACAGCAGAAAAAATATTCAAATATAGCTTTGATAGAGGGCCATTTTGCACATTATTTTAATGTGTCTGTGTCAAGATCAGGGTCTTCATTTAGCATGCATACAGGGGTACACAGAGAGTCAAAAAAGACTGAGGATCAGAATGCAAAAAAAAAAAAGTTAAAACCCTCATCTTGCTAATTCAAGCTTGTGATACATAACAAATCAGATTCCCTGAGGGGAAAAATAATATCAAAATTTATGGAAGTTAAACACCTTGCATGCTTTAAATTTAAGGGTAATGCAGATTTCATCAGGATTGAGGCATGCCCTATATTTCAGCTTCCATACTTCACATGACTCAAGCAATTAGCCATATCATAAGAGCAGCTCTGTTGCCATGTGACAGCTTATATTAAACATGAGAAAAAAACTAAGCTCACTTAAATGAAAGGTCTAACAGTAACTTTGTTGATAACAAAAGGACTGCCAGTGTAAGATAAATGATCTTGTCAGTTTAAAAATCGCTGAAACAAGGTGAAGATTTTTAGCACGACAAGCATCCTGGTTGCTGTTTCATAATTTGTAGTACAAGATGTGTTTGCTAATTGTGCATCTGCAAGCTCTGAGGTGTTCTTATGTGAAAACTCTCTGTAGATAATGAACAGACTGGACCTCATCTTTTCTGGTGGCATGCCAGCACTCATTGTATTCATGACAGTTTATTGTTCACTTTTGACAGATATCTGAAAAAGTGCAGTTGATAATCCATCCAAGATCACCATTTAGACTTGAGCCCCAAATTGCTTTAAGCTTTCTGGCAAAAGCCACTATGACTATTCAACAAAGGTAAGTAAATGCCATGTTTAAAACTTATACCAAAAAAAAATAAAAATAAAATACGGATTATAGCAAAAACGAATAGTTGTTTGGAAGGGAGATTGGTTTGTCTTCTTCTTAAATAACAGCATTAGTTGTTTAACATTTGTAGGCGACTTTTGAGACATAAGGCCTTCAAGCAACCATACTTATGACCATAAAGTACAGACATTTCCATGCACAGATTGGCATTTATCAAGCTGAACTGGGTTTGAGCATGGGTGTAAAACTGGCTTAAATACCACATCAGGCCTGAACTTGTTAATGAAACTTTTCATTCAGTGTGTTTTCACACTGCAACAAATAAAACAAAAGTTTTTGAAGAAGAACCTTTATTTCATGTTCCCTTTTGCATTTAAATGTTACTTAATTTATGAAGAAAAAAAAGCTTTTGATTTTGAAAGTACTACAACACATAAATATGACAGTCTGTAACTGTTTACTGTAAGCTCAAACAGGCTAGCGGTAGCCTGAAGCTAGCAGCTGATGTGTCAGATATTGGAAGAAAGAAGAGTATATTTACTCCTCTATTGGCAGTGTGAAACAGTTTGGACTTTAAAAACACCACGAAGGGCTTTCAGCTTTGTGTGCCAACCTTGTTTTTATTCCGACCCTGTAATGACAGACTGATGTCAAACTCACAGAAAAACAACTCAAATCAGTTCAAAAATCCCCTAAACTCGGTACTGCAGCTTGATAAGGACTCTGTAGGTGAACAGATGGAGAAATGCCTACTGTCAGGTGTCTGTTTGGATGCTCTGAGTGTATTTTAAATATAACAAGAAAAATTGCGTTTCCTTGCAGAAAGTGCATCAAAATGCTGAGCCTGAATGTAGAAAATGTGAAATGAAATAGCTAAAAGTAGAGTGAAAAAAGCTGAAAATATGACATAAAATAGTTGGAAGCAGTAAGGCAAAGCTGAATATGTGGGAAATGTGGACAAAAAATGTACAGTTGTGAAAGTAAGCTTCAATTGAATAAATGTGAAATAAAATAGCAGAGGGCAGCACTGTGGTCAAGCAGGTAGTGCGCGTGCCTCACAGCAAGAAGGTACCCGGTTCGATTCCCGGGTCAGACAGTGTCCTTTCTGTGTGAAGGTTGCATATTCTTCCTGTGCATGGGTGGGCTCTCTCCAGGCACTCCAGCTTCCTCCCACACACCAAAAACATGCTCATTAGGTTAATTGGCGACTCTAAATTGCCCTTAGGTATGAGTGTGAGCATGAATGGTTGTCTGTCTCTCTATGTTGCCCTGCAATCGACTGGCGACCGGTTCAGGGTGTACCCTGCCTCTCGCCCAATGACAGTTGGGACATGCTCCAGCTCCAGCTGTTATCAAATGTGCATTCTAAAGAAAGGAAAAATGAATGAATGAGAGACACCCTAGACTGACTGGAAAGCACCAAGATGCATAAAGCAAGAAACTAATCAACAGTCTGTATTTGACACACAGATTACATGTACAACTGCCTTAACCAGGATTTGAATCCAGGCCACTGGAGGGAGAGTCAGCAAGGGTATGCATATAGAGAGCACTCAAGTGGAGTTGGGTCTTAAACAAGTTGTCGCTGTGCCAAAACCATGATAGCTATCAAAAATTTTGCACTTTGAGCATCCCAAGAATCTGCTGGAACGATTAATATAAGTTTTTATGTCTGTTCTGTAGAAAATGTTGAAACAAGAGGAATGTAAAAACAAGCTTCAAAGTGAATGGGTCAGCTCTCTGGGGCAGAAGTTTTATAATGGGAGCAGACAACAAAGTTTGCGACATATCTTTCGCATTGAAGCTCACTGCAACAAAACAATGTCAATGTAGATTTTGAAACGAATCCCAGGTAAAAGATGAGAAGTGTCCCAAGGGATTAATGTATAAACCATGTCTGTGGAGCAAAGTTTGAGCATGTTTTAGCAGGAAAATTCTGCAGATTTCTTGTTTGTCAGCAGCTGGAGCTATGCTCTAACTGGTTACGTGACTCGCTCGAAGAATAGAGACTTCCTCAAAACTTTGTGTTGCTTTAACAGTGAAATCTCAAAAACTGTACAAGATAGCAAAAGGCTGAACACATGTAAAAGTAGTTGAGAGATCAGTAAATCTGTTAAAAGCAAGAATGATGTCTGAAGGTGGAAGTATGCCAAATCTGTAATGCGTGAAAGTTGAAGCAGTTTTCAGCAGGGCTGCAGAAATCTTCCATTTATTTGAATGTTAAAAAATCTGTAGACAATATTTTTTACTATAAAACCTACGTCTAACTGTTAAGCATGTAAAAAATATGTGCACACATCTCCTGAACACGCTGCACTGCTCAATTTTTTTCTGTTAAAAATCTGTTCAAATTTGAAGGTTGTGAAAGCTGCCAAAATACGTATGGAAAAATAAATATTTGAATAAAGTAGAAGAACAATAAGTTGAAATTCTGACTCAGCATTTTAACTTAATAGAAATAAATAAAGAATGTTTTTCTGTTTTAGGGCTAGTATCTAAAACATGAACTGCAGGACTGGGGCTCTCTCTACAATCTCATGAAGCCACTGTATGTCCACTGAAACACTGACCTAACCCTTCTGATTTTTATTATTCTGCAAGAATAAACATGTCACAATCCCAAGTTACAAAAAACAGACACTAAATGCTATTTATAACAAAGAGCACATGGTTAAGTAGCAAAAACAATTATGTTCTATAAGGCACAGAGAAAAACAAATGTTTAGTGACTAGAATATGGTGTCTAGATGAGGTCACTATGTATGATCTTCTTCCACTTATCTGTGGTACCGTCACAGGGGAAGCAGTCTAAGCAGGAAAGTCAAGGCTTGCCTCTTCCCGGCCACTTTGTCCAGTTCTTGCCAGGGATTCTCATGGGGTTCCCATGCCAGCTGGGAGACAGTCCCTCCAGTGTGCCCCGAGGTCTCCTACTGCTGGGACGTGCCCTGAACTAGGGCTGAATGATATATTGTTACCGTATCTTAATCAAGATATGAACATTCAAGATATTAATATAGAAAAAACAACGATATAAACAATATAGATTTCTTATAAATAAAACTGCACTTTCCACATTCTTTAGTATCATGTTTTTGTTTTTCTGAAAAATGCTTGGTTTTCACCGACGCCATAGTCATATCGTATTGTATCAATATCAAAATGACTTTTGAAAACAGGCTCCGGAGTGGAAAGTTTCCATGTAGCTCCATGTAAACCCGTATCAGAGCGTTTCAGGGTGAAATGTTGACGTCACCACATGCGCAGTCTTTCACGTGAAGTCTGCGCTCATACCAGGAACGACAACAGCTTCAGCCGTCCGCCGAGTAATACGTGTGCCTCTTATCCTGCTCGGTTTGTTATCCAGACAGATTTGTTGTCTGAACTGATCTGCTGTCCAGAAAAGAAACTCCTGCATCTCTATTCGTCTATTCGCCATTGTGTCGTAGCAGCACTCCAGAATGATACAAATGCTATTATTTGCAAGATTTCTAAATAATTTATACAGAAAATACTGATAAATCACCTATAAATCTTCTCTGTCTCTCCAGCTCAGTCACTCGAGGAATTACAGTAGTTCACACGTGCCTTTTTCTTTCGCTGCAGCTCCATGTTTTATACGGAGTGACCGTCTTCTATCAGTTTCCCCTCAGCATCCTTTTAAAATCCAGAATTCGACCATAGTTTTGAGTCCATTTTGAGAGGAAAACTCTCTGCTGTAGTATGTTTATGCGATAACTTTCGCTCTCAGTCTCAGCTAACTTTACCTAACTTTTAAAAAGCTGTAAACAGGTAACTGAGAGAGGACGCAAAACATCCTTTTCATAAGTCTCTATTTTTCTACTTTGTAACTTTAAAGAGCAAATAATTTTCACATACAAAAAAAATAGTGGGCAAAACTGCAGTCAATTCCTGATACATAAAACAAATAGCATTATTTAAATGTAAATATATAGATAAATTATGAGCTCTGTGTTGTCACATCTGCATTTCAGTTCCAGAGTCTTCGTTAGTGCATCAGAAGTAAGTTTTAGTGCAGGTAGAGGCACTTCTTTTTACTGTACATGAGGTAACATGTAAGGAAATCACAAGATTTTGTGGGGCACTGCACATATTGCATAAACAGGCCTGAATAAAGTTCTCAGCTATGATAAAAGGGTCTCCTGGATGAGTCCCCCGGCGGCGAGCTGATGGCATTGTAGGGCTCTGTGGGAGCTATGCTTAGTTAGCTTGCTAGCATAGTTAGCTTGCTACCTAGTCAGCTCAAATGCAGTATCGGGGACAAGTGGGAGAAGCCAGGTTTCTGTAACAATCATCACAGAACAGTCACAAATAAACTGATCCCCTGCCATCAGGTCCAATTTGTCCATTTTGTGAACGACAGATGGTCAGGAAAATGCTTTTCAGCATTGATCTGAGGCTTCCGTAGCTGAGCAGAGAGTCCAGTGGTCTCGCAGTATCTAGCGGTATATTGTGCAAGCAATGAAATCACTCAATATGAGGGACTTGAGGGCAAAATCAACATTCAGCAACTCTGTGTGAGTGTAGGTGAGTATTGCCCCATACACTCCATCATCCATACAGAATCAGCACAGAGCTCAGAGCCGCTACAACAACGAGACCTGCCATCTCAGGTTGCAACAACTAATCGATTTAATAGATGAAAATCAATAATTAAATTCGTTGTCAACTAATTTAATTATCGATTGTCATCTGCAACGAATCTCGGGTGTTTTGGTGCATGAAATTGTAGTCTTACAGTCGGTTAGTTGGGAGGAGATGAACCCGCTCTCTTGCCGTAAGCTACTGTGAGAGGTGCGCATGCGCACTAGCAACCGTCACTGCACTTAACAACATGCAGAACGATTCACAA
This sequence comes from Scarus forsteni, assembly GCA_036419115.1. Taxonomy (NCBI): domain Eukaryota; kingdom Metazoa; phylum Chordata; class Actinopteri; order Labriformes; family Labridae; genus Scarus; species Scarus forsteni. Next base: position 6,935,373 of record JAZDUH010000400.1, on the reverse strand, counting down.
TGGCGGCGTCCACGGCAGCATCACTTCCCAAACGACCAAAAACCTCCAAAAGCTGGGAGCATGTCACACTCAAAAAAGCGAAGCAAATGACCACTTTTAAACTTTGCAAGGCCGACTTCATCTGGCATGGGAGCACGACCTCTATGAAAGAGCACTTGCTGAGAAAGCATGTCCGTGTGTTGGAGACGGACGAAGACTTACCTCAGTATTAGGGCTGTAATCAACCAAAGAAATTGTTGGTCGACTAAAACACAGCATTTTGTCGACCAAAATCGACCCCCCCCCCCCCCCCCCCCCAGCTCCGTGTTTCTCCCCTGTGCGTGCCTCTTTCCCTCCTTTCTTTCTCTCACCCCAAGACTCTTTGCTTTCGTCTTTATCAATAATATGGGCAGTCACTGTCATATAGGACTCCATTCGAAGAGACGCACACATCTGTTACCTTTATCTATTAACTTGGAAGCTTTTTCTTTTTTACTCCCTCGTATTTTGCCGTTAGTGCATGCGCAATTGTGAGGCGCGCTGGCACTGAATATCTAGAAAAACATTCGAACCTGGAAATTCATGGGACTCTTTTAGTGTTCCCACACAGAGTTTCATATTAACCACGTTGTTCACTACAACAGACACTTTTCCTGCTGGAATTTTGAAGGCATCGCCAACTTCATAGTCGCGCAGCGATGGTTCTTCCTGTGTGCGCACCTCCTTTTTTCCTCTCAACACAAGACTCTTTCCTTTCCAGTCTTCATCAATGAAATGGGCAGTCACTCTCATATAGGGGTCCATTTGAAGAGACGTACACATCTGTTATCTTTATCTATTAACTCGGAAACTTAGTCTTTTTACTCCCTCGTATTTTGCCGTGAGGGCGTGCGTAATTGTCTGGCGCACTGGCACTGAATATCCAGGTTCCAATGTTTTTCTTGGCCTTCCACGACACCAATGGGCCTCATACCCTCAGAGATAAAATAGTCAATTCCTTCTGTGATGTAGTTTTTGCATTTGGGTGTTTATATGAGGCATAAAATCCAGCGCTCTGCCCGCTGCAGCGGGTGAGGGATCCCGCCGCTGCAGCGCGGGCAGAGCGCACGCAGTTATAAAACGAATACGCGATTATTAGACTAGAATATTGAAATGCTCTTAAATAAAAATATTGAAATGAACGATAAATACATTAAAATGGTGTTCTGAGACATGATGGGGGTGCTCAGAAAATACCCCCATTTCACTTGATATGTTTCTCCTGATGAAATGAACTGCAGGGGAAAAAATAAATTGACATATTTGGTCGACCAATCAGAATTTTGGTCGACTGAGCACGCATCAACCGATTAGTCGACCAGCCGACTTGGACTTTACAGTCCTACTCGGTATAAAGATTATTTTTGTTTGTTATATTCAGCAGCACCTCATTTTGTTGAATACTTTATAGACAAGACTGCTAGTACTTTGCCTGTTTTGTTTCAAGAAAAAAAGTAAGTTTGTGAGAATTTATTTGAACATGCAAACAAGTCTATTAATGAACTTACAGTTTTGCACAATGAGTCAAAGAAAAAAGCTGTAATAAAATATAATTACTGAAGGAAAAATGCTTTTATTGCCTTTATTGTTGTTTAGAAAATACCTAAAACAACTTTAAGCTAAATTGTAAAGGAAACTGCAAAAATGTGTCATTATCCGATTAATTGATTACTCATTTAAATAATCACCCGATTAATCGATTTTGAAAATAATCATTAGTTGCAGCCCTACTGCCATCACAATATGTTGCTACGTCATCATTCTGTGCAGCTTAGACACTGAAAAGCATTAAGTGTTTTATGAGAAATTAAAAATATAACGGCGTTACATCAGCAAAACTCTGGCTGATGTTGAATACTTCAAAAAGGGCTTTAATCGCCGATTTAATCGGCCAACGGATTCCGTTGGGCCCTAGTATTTATCTTTCACATCCTTTCTTTCCAAAAGTCTTACAGTTAATTTGTTGGTCAATGGAAATTAACTGTAAGACTTCATAAGAGGTATTATTGGTGATTAAGTTGTTTAATTTTTATGAATACTTTTATTTTGATTTTTTTCGGTCATAGAAAGAGAAAATTAAAATTACAGATAAAAAAAAAAATGGCATGATATAAAATTAACCACAAGTGTCAAATCTGTTTTCTCTCTAAATTTATAACAGCACTGACCATTATTATGCCTGGATATGACACACAGATAAAGATGTGATGTAAGCATATAGGCATGGGCTGTGCGAGATGGCTAAGTGTACTACAAATGAAAAAAAAAATGGAGCAGCATCAAAACAAAAATCTTGCCATTGCTTCACCAAACAGCAGTTCTCAGGGTTTTACAACTATAATCCCTTTTTGAGAGGGATACATGATTTAAACTCAACATGTCTGAAGTCATGGAAGCCATTATTAATTATTTAGCAAACAATGCGATGTATGTGACTATGTGAATCCCACTCTGACTTTGCTTATGAGGTGGACTAAGTGTACTTAAATTTCACTTTTTTTTTTTTTTTAAGTCTGGCAGAACACTTCAAATCTGTGCAAAATATTCACAATTCTGCAGGGCACATAAACCAATTAGAAACAGAGTCGTGTTTGAAATTTGAAACAAAGTTTCTCAAACTTTAGAGTTAAAATTTGGTTTGCACATATATTCAATATTGCAGGAATATTCATCATAATATTGAACAGTGTTATCGTAGTAACATCTATTTCATATAGTGCAGGCCTAATATGTATTTATAAAAACAAAACTTATTGGCTAATTATGCTCTTGATGAAGAAAGGCGAAGAGGACTTAAATGGCTTGCATGCATGCCACTCCTAATTTAAAAAAAATATGTTAATTCCAAAGTCTGAGGATTTGCACTATTATTCATGAGGCATACAAACCCAACCTTAAACCTCGAAAATTATAAACACACTCCACATCAGGCGGGCTGCAAGTAGTGCCTTTTACTGCTTCCCCTGTTTGCTGTTTGAAACTGTCGGCACCGATTAGTTGTGGACAAAGACGGAAGTCTGAGACCTAAAGCATCTCTCTGGGAAATGCCATCAGCATAAGAGTAGCTGAAGCCACCTGAACAACTGTTTGAAGCTAATTATTTTGGAGGGCTCAGCATCGATGAACAGCTCGATGAAGGCTACAGGATTGGCAATAGGAAGCACCACAAAGAGGTGACAAAAAACCAACACATCCTGTCTCGCATAATAGACTATGTTAAATTTTGTGGAGCCTTTGAGTTGGCTTTACGAGGCCATGATAAAAGTGAGACATCCGACAATCCCGGTATTTTTCGTGGCTTGGTGGATTTTGTTGCCTCTCTGGATGGTATGTTGAAAGAGCATCTAGAGAACGCCACAGTGTTTCACAGTGTAAGCTCTCTGTTGTTAAGAAGCAAATAATTAAAGTACAGAATAGTGACTTTTTAATCAATTCAGGCAGATGAAACCATGGATATTGCCACTCCAGTGTTTCCTCTACATTCATTTAGGAGTGGCGGGCCGCCGCTCCTAAATCCTACCCGCCGCTCCTGCAATTTTTTTTTTTTTAAACTGTAAATACACTACTGCAGCATCATGTCGCCGCCTTCACATCAGAGTCCTGCACTAAATCGGGTGTCGCGGGTGCTGAGGCAGATAACTATCTTGCCCATAGTTGTGTCGCTATGGTTTGCTTACATTTAATAAAATGCATTTTTCCTCTCCGCTCTGAAAAACGCCTCCTCCCCCGCTCCTCTTGTGCAACACCGATAAGCCGCGCGGCAACCAAACCGTCTCTCTGCAGGCGGAGTCCCCCCTGACATGCTTTTTTTTTTTTAAGAGGCCGCTGCCACCGCGGGCTGAGACGTAGCGGTGATTCAGTGAACGTCAGAGCAGAGGCCACCTAAAAGTGTCTCACAACACTCCCTGTCATAGAACGAGCCGATAACTTCTGAACCGTTAATTCTCTTTATTAACAGACTCAAACAGCGTGTCATACAGTTAGCGGTTCTCTCTCTCAGTCTACACTTCCGTAACCCTCAGCCAATCCCCGGGCTCCCCCTTAGCAGCGTTAACATTACAAAGATCGTCTACTCTGAAGATGCTCACTCTGACATACTACTATGACACTCCCTTCCCTAAAAACAATTCAGAAGAAATGCTTTCCCACGTCCAGTTCTTCGATAGTTCGATATGATTTGCTGCTGCCAGGCGACTACAGCCAGAAAGTTCAAATGCTGGACTCTGATCAGCAGGACAAAATCTGTGCATGTGCTCTTCGGCGGCAACCGCTCCCACCGCGGCAGTCCAAACCGCGTGCTGTCAGCCGCCTGTCCCTCATTGAAATGACTGGAAGCGGCGCGTTGTGTGAAGGGGATGATAAAGACATACACACACTCTCACACTCAGGTGGCGGATGAAGGAGCGACCATAACGGTAAAAAAAATATATAATAAAAAAAAAAAAATTTAAACAAACATTAATGGATGACCTGAAGCTTACCAAACAATCTCTCCAAGCAAAGATCTCAGCATTTTTAAGCCAACCGTCCTTACTAAGAAGGGAAGCACAGCTAGCAGTGTAGGAAACTTTCAGCAAGTAGTTTCTCCTTATTGTCAGTCACTTGCTATAACTTTATGATTCATCTTCTCTCCACCTGCTGAGCTCACATGGTTACATGAAATGTTACATTCTTCCTGTTTTTTTTTAATACTTTTTATACTTTTTATGCAGTTTATTTTAATTTTTTTTTGAGAATGTTGTAGTTGTGTGCCCACAGTGCTCAGTATTTATTCAGATCTAAATGCTCTTTAATTATGATATTATGGAGCATTATTGACGGACCATTGAAGCATTATTGTGCTAGAAATAATAAGATCAGATGAGAAACATACATTCATCCCTCACTGAGGACACTGACTCATCACAGCACCGAAGAACATGGCAAAGCAGGAGCAATATTAACTAACGAAGAGTAAAATTAGATGCACACTATTTCTGAAGTACAAAGTAACATACCAAAGATAGAAGAAATTGTAACATTATTATAAACAAGTGAATGCAGATTATAGCAGAGGGTTTATTGCACTGCTCATTAAATATTACTGTCACGTTGTATGAAAATTTACCAAAAGAAAGAAAAATTGATAACGCTATCAAGTTATGTGTTGGAATTTGCTCGTTAAAAATGTTCAGTCCCAACACATGTTTACTTATTAGGTGTTTCACAGAGCTAATAACCCCACCCAAAAATAATTACATCATACAAATTTCTATTTTAAATAAACCCTCTCAATTTCTGTGCCAAACGGGTTACTTTACACTTGAAGTGAAATCTGTCTGAAAAATAAAATTGGCCTGGCGGGAGACAGATGTTTGAGACATTATAAAACAGGGAGTAGGGAAAGGCCTTCCGGGCGGTGTAGCTATCATACTTAAGACAATTTGCATTCCCAGGCACTTGATTTACACTGGACACAGTTTACACACCAAGGCACAAGGTTAACAATTGAACATTTTCTCTATCAATAGATTAAACATACTATTAAAATTTGAATTTGTTTCTTTCCTGAAAGCCAATGAATGTAGTCAATACATTGACAGCCTCCATTTCTGTTGTGAGAATTGGTCAGCTGCTGTGAGCAGTCTGCCCTCTTGTGGTGCATTCTTGTATCAGATTTTTTTTAGGATTTGTTTTGTTTGTACTTTTTACAGTCAGTCTATACTAAAACTTTAGAACAGTTTTATCTTCAGTTTTTAAACATCAATTTAGTGGCAAGTTAGATCCTTTTGTGTTTACAATCTTGAGCCATTAGACATGTTTAAAATAAGACACTGCTCAGTTGACACAAGAAATGTTCATAGAATGGTGACACAAATTACAGCTTAATTTTCTGGGAGCAGGTTAAGCCACGACGGTTTAATTTTTTTTCAATAAATACTGATGTTAACTAGTGATGATAAAATGTGTTTAACACTGTACTTATGTTCCTCTTTCTGTAGATCCGGACACACCAGGGAACGATTCTCCTTCACCAACCATCTTGTCAGTGCCACTTTGCTGCAGGGTGACAGGTTTACACAGTACCACACAACATTTCCTGAAGATGCCCTCAGCAGCACCTTGAAGGCCTACCCAATGCTAAGTGGAAGCAATCTGAAGACAGAGCTCAGCCTAATCTACAGCAAGGATGAGTTCAAGGCCTGCTGTGGTGCTCTAGACCTTTTCCATTTGTTTATGGAAAATAATCTTGGAGAGGTATTTTCTGAGACTGTCACTCTGTTCAAGATACTCATCATGACTACAGCAAAAGCTAAAAGGTGCTTCTCGACCTTGAAAAGAATTAAAACATTCCTCAGAAACACCATAAACCAGGACAGGCTTAATGCACTGGCCATGCTGTCGATGGAAAAGAGACTGGTGACGGATATAATAGACTTTAATCAGAGGGTCATTGAAAAATTTGCAGTACAGAAGGAAAGAAGGGCAAAATTTCTGTTTAAAAAATGCTTCTGAATGGTGTTGAACAGCAATAATATAGATTGTATTGTGATTTTGATTTGTCTTAAGTTTTTTTTTTCACTTACTCCAAATCTGCGTCCCCCTAAAAAATTTTTATCACCAGCTGCCACTGATGTGAATCCTCTGTCATAGAGGGACTCTGTTCTTGACACATTCACAAACGCCCACTAACCTAACTGATTTAACACTTATATACTGAAATGACACTGATATAACAGTTTCCTTTTCAGAATAACCACGTCAAGCATCAGTCACTTCCCTCTAACTGAAGCTGAAGTAAGTATTTCCAATCTCACATGCCTAACTTCCTTGTTTGCCCTCATTCAAAAGGTGCTGAGCAGCCCCCACGACTCTTGTGACATCAGAAAAGTACAGATAGAGGCTAATTTCTGTTGGCAGTCATTAGTCTATTGTTCACCTCACTGAACAATTGGTGAGTCTTATTTTATCTGTGCAGTCTCAATATCAGTATTGAGAACAGGCTTGACTTGGTAGTCTCACAAAATTACATCCCAAGACACAGTGACCCTCTTGTCTGACAACAGGATTGATAGAAGAGGAGACCAGAGAGAATGAAAAAAAAGATCAGTTATATAGGCCAACTAATTAACACAGCAGCACAACTCAAATCACCCCTAACTACGCTTCTCACTTATGCCAGCAGTTTTTACAAAGCGGTGGGATGTGAGATATCAGGCTGAGTTTGGTGTCACTGCAACAAAATACAGTTAAGTTATTACAGTTTTATCATTATTACCTGTAAATAAGTATCCATCAGAATTTTAAAAGTCATATAAATTTTATTAAGAACAATTTCTCTTAAAATGGAGATGTAGTAAAATATTGAAGAGATGTTTGATCATTAGTGTTGCTTTTAGGGCTGGGTTAAAAAAATTGATTTTATCAATTTAAATTGATTTTCCTTTAACTGGTTCATAATCGATCCATAAAATCCAAAGATCGATCTTTTAACTTGGGTAGTTTTTTCTTCTTTGGATGTGCAGAGAAGCAGCCTGTGGTATGAACCCTGCTCGTCTCGTGTGATCAGCGTTTAGCGTTGCTTTCTACTGAGCAAGATCTCATGAGATGTTACTGCAAACAAACATGGTGGAAGCACTGTATGGGCACCACTGGCAAGTTTAAAAGCTGATGTTTGGATGAACAGTATTTTAGATTTAACAAGTACAAAGGAAAATAGGAGTTGGACAAAAAACAAGTAATATGCAGAATATGCATTAATGCATATCATTAAAATATGATTGATGTAATTGCTTTGGGTTTAGTTCTTCATGTTAAAATTTTTTTTAATGATGTACCAGGTCAAAAGGTCACTTACTATTTTAACTAAGATATCCCAGACTGAATAGATATAGAATTGAATTGTGAATAAAATCGATTTGAGACCTTGTAATATCGAATCGAATCGAATCGATCCAGAAAATCTGAATCGATACCCAGCCCTAGTTGCTTTAGTGTCACTATAGTTACCAACAATAAAATCAATGCTATTTTCCAGGTATAGTAATTAACACAATTAAATAAACAAAACATAATTTAAATCAAATCAAAACATTGTTGCTGAAGTAAGAGCTGTAGTTCAAAGAAGACGAGATCACCATTCATGTTTTGTTATGACTTAGTTGGTAGATGTCATTACTGTGATGGCGTTTGCTTTACTTTTAATCAGAAAGTCCTGTAAAATAGTTTAACTCATATGTCTTAGAGAATATATGACCCGTAGTATGAATGACATGCGATCCTTTGTATTTGCTGTGATTTTGAAGACTTTACTTCTCAGTATGGAGAAGTTATTGAACTTTCTTTCACACTATTCCTCCGATATGGAAATTTGCAGATGGTCCCTAAGCCGCCGAGCCATCAGCGGCAGCGTATTGACAGCTCGTTTGGTGGAAAACAAGCTTGTAGCTCACAGTCTTCATTACAGTGATCAAAAAGAGGGGTCGGGTTTGGAATTACATTCTTTTGTTGATGAGTTATTGAGCCGCAAAGTCCGAATCTGTGAATATCTTTCATACCCAAGTAGATGTTTCCTAGTTTGATCTAAAAGATTACTTAATTCTCGTAATTTTTCAATTTATTCTCGTAAATTTATGAGATTCTCTCAATTTTACGACTTCATTCTCGTAATTCATGAGATTATTCTCGTAACTTTACGACTTTATTCTCGCAGTTTAGAATAGCAGTATAGAGGGATCATTCAAACTTCAAAACGCAGCCGTTTTTCACCTCTCTTCAGAAATGTATTTGGTATGACGATAGGATTCACGGCTTTTGGTCAGACAGCTCAAGGTCAGTTGCCAGGTGTTGGTCATCAAAAAGTGGCAGGAAAAATAATTAGGCAGCAGCGTTTCAAAATGGCAAACATGACTTTATGTTAGATTGTTGTGTCTTAAGCAAAAAAGCAGTGATCATTGTATTTACAGTAAAACACTGCCATTCTGAATTGCAAAATGTGTGAAGCAGAAAATGTGTTTAGAGTTTATAGACTTGAAAGGAGGTTTTGTTCTCTGTGTGACAATTCAAATATTTGTGCGATATATGGCATATTATTGTGTTGGCAATTAAAAAACTAGACAAACAAACTAGAAAAGTTATATGTATCTTACAGTGCAGGAAATAATGCTGGAGTTTCACAGCTTGCATTAGACAATAGGGATATAACGATATGAGAATTTCGTATCACCGTTAATGTGACCAAAAATATTACTGTTATCATTATTATCGCGGAATTGTTGCAGTGTGTTCAAAATGTTCAAAAAGTACTTTTACACACTCTTGAAATCATTTAACCCCTTTAATATTATAATAACAGGTTCTTTTTGTTTTTTGTCAATAAATGTGTCAGGAAATGACCATTAAGTACATTTTTCCACCCTTTTTTCCATGAGAAATAAAGGTAAACAATTCTTGCAAGTATTTGTCATTTTTATGTTATAAATGTTTGAACAGTGTGTAATGACAAGATAAGAAAACAACAGATTTGACATCAAACAGGATTTTCTTCTTAAACAATTTTAAATGAACATGTTTAACGTTTTGAGATGACCAATAATAATCTTAACCTATTTAAATACATTCAAACATTTTAGTTTTCCTGCAACATTAGTGTTAGTTTAACAGCTAGTTATATTGGACCATGTCCAGGCGTTTGTTTTTGGGGTTTTTTTTACCGACGATAGTCCCTAAGGCAGTTCCTGTCCAGTAAGTCCCCTTCCATGACTCTCCTCTGGTCTCTCCTCCTCTAATTTTTCCAAATCATGATTGATGAAGTCCATAAAACACAAACAATGACGGAAAAAGATCAATTACGAAATATAGCAAAACACGGTAAATAAACTGCGAAAGAACTGCAAGAAACACACTCTAGAAGGATACTAATGCTATTATTTACAAGATTTATACCTTATTTAGACGGAAAATACTGATAAACCGCCTATAATTCACTCGGGTATGGCTCTGTGAGTCACTCACTTGAGAAGTTGCAGTAGTTCACACACGCCTTTTTCTTTCGCTGCAACTTTGTGTTTTAGACAGGGTGACTGGCTTCTATCAGTTTCCCCTCAGCATCCTTTAAAATCCAAAATTCAGCCAGACTTCTGAGTCCATTTCGAGAGGAACAAAGCTCCGCTGTAGTATGTGTGTGAGATAACTTTCACTTTCAGTCTTGGAGGCCAAACAATGCAAACTGCAAATGTGCTGCTCTGTCTGCTGCTTTACTGAGTATCAGACAAATGGTTCTGGTTTTTCCAGACAATGAGAAGCATCACTGTGAGTTAATGACACAGTGTAGTGAACAAACTCGGTAACTCGGTAATGTAAACAGGGAATGGTAATAAGAACTGCGGGAAATTTTACTGTGGTTTACCACTTTACCAATAACTGTTACATCCCTATTAGACAATAACTATCATGCTCTTCAATAATTCTGGCAATTGAACAGACTGTTGTTCATGTGAAGATGAATACAATGAAACGATGCTGACATGTTTTGGAGAGAACGACCTTTAGACTGAGAATCAACAATCGGTCTTGACCAACAAGATCTATTCACTTGGAAATTTTGAAAAATGTAGGCCAGCTGTGCGAAGTGTAGGCTACCTGTACTTAAACTTTTGCAAAGATGTCCTAAACATTGAGACATGCACCAAGACGTTTTAAATTTGATGAAATGAATGATAAATACAATTCTGCTGTGAACATTTGCCAAGTGGTTTTGAGGTTTGTGTAATTTCTGTTTCTAGAAATGAGCCAAACCAATGGAGAAAAACTGTAACAGCAGTTCGAGTACTACCTCCAAATAAAATGTCAACTTTGTAGATCCTGCAGATGGTCGTTTGACTGTTTTCACTAGGGATGCAAGACGTTGGATTTTTGCTGATATCCAATATGTCCATATTTTTTTAATTATCGCCGATACCGATCCTAATACCGATATTTCAGGTCAAAAGCACAAGCTCTGTGCTAAACAAACAACAACAAAATTGACTTATTTCTTTCAGTGTTATAGAATATTATCGCATGAACAGATGTAAACAGGAAAACAGCTTTTATCTCTTGCTGAACCTTTATTAAAAAAAAAAACAACTTTGCCATTTTTTCCATTGTGCAATAAATAAAGCAATTTTATTCTTCAAGAAACTCAAGAAGTGTCTAAAACATTTTGAATTGCATTGACTAGATTCCTGTTAAATAGTCATATTTTTCTTAATTTGGTTTCATCCTATCATTCATGATACAAATATAACACTATTTTAGATTTATCTAATGAAATATTATTGTCCAGATTTAAAAATACATTTTTGCAGTTTATTTTACTTTGGGTTGGATGTTCTATTCTAGATAGACTGATTTAAAAATTGAGTTATAACTTTGACTTGTGTGCTCGATTGAACAGTTTCTAACTACATTTTGATTGTTAATATCCACTCCTTATTGTCCTCCAATTAAAATCACCACCTTTTACATTAATTTTTACGTCAGATGCTTTTAAACTGGACATCTAGCTCATAGTGTTGTGGACTTGTAGCCTACACATTGATGCCAAAACATGTTTCATTTTACTTAAGGAAAATTAAATATTGGCTAATTATGCATATTCAGTTGCACTTAATTTAATGGTGTGAAGGTTTGTGTATTTTAAGTTTTGTGACATATTTAGATACTTAGTGTTGCTGATTTTTGAGAAGCAGTTTGATAAAACATATTTTATATAATAGCTTGATGTCGTTTGGTAATTCATTGAAGAATTTCTTCTAGTTTTAAAACATGCATTGAGCTTTCATTTCTTGTAAGGCTGCTGCAGTGGTGATCAGACCAGTGTTAATAGTCAACACAGAAATTATGACGAGGTCACATATGATGCAACACCACTCTTGGAATTGTTGGTTGAGCATAAACAAACCTGTAGTCATGTAGAATATGGACTTAAAAGAAACAATACAGTCACTGTTTAATACTGCTATGTGCAACATTTGAGAAAGTATCTGCAAAAATAAATCATTTTTTATGCCCCTCCACGCACCCAAGATTTACTCTCTAAAATTCTACTGTTTATTGTCCTCCCAAACAATGAAGAGGGATTTTTGTCTCTGATTGTGAGGGTGAAAATAAATCATCCTCGGTGTTACCAACTTATGCACACCCCGCTTCAAAAACCACAACCACTTCTTGTCAAGATGATCTGTCAGTTTGGGGAGTAGCTAATAAGACAAAGGAAGCATGAAGTAAATAAAAGTCAACATACAATTGATACTGTATTTTTAAGACAGCTAATTAAATCTAATGATAAAAGAGAAGTTTTACTTAGAATACTGAACTCCTTCTGGTGCTCCCCCAGAAACACAGCATGTCTAAGCCCTGCTGCTAAGCCAAGAAGGGGTTAACAGTAAGCTTGTTATTTTACTTGGCCAGCAGCAGGACAAAAAGGGTTTTGTTGATGCTGTTGAGAGCAATTAATACGCACAAAGAGAAAAAAATTGGAAATGGTAAACCTTTAACCAGTTAATACTCAGTCAACGTTTTTATTTTCCTATCATCGTTATAATCCAAAGAGTGGCTCTGACTCCATGATAGAAACAGATTTCTTATTAGTTTCTTTTGAGCATTAAAATCTAGGCCCCCTAACGTGCGTGTATTAAAAATGATCCATCAGGGAGACAGTGTGCATTTCAGGACTTTCTCCTCAGTTTTAACAGAACACAGTAGGGGTGTAAATCACCAGTTTCATGACGATATGATACGATATCAATTCTTTGGACATTGATATAATATTTGGCGATATTTCACAAAGTCTGCCATCATTCGATTTTCAATGATACGATTCAGGAACCTTCGATCGACTTTAGACACTATTATGTACTCAGTGAACACAATCAGCAACATCATGCCTGAAACAAGATAGAAATACAAAGCAATTCTTTTAGTTTTATTTCTGAAATTTGAGACGATATGCTGACCTTTGGGTTTGATATTTTAAGGAGGATTATAACCATCTGTATAATCTAATCATTTTTCAAAGTTAAAATTGGTTTAATTCAGGTAAGGTGATTTTTTCCCCCACAATTACCTTATGGGTCTTATTGTTACATTGCAATGTTTGTATATTATATCAAGTAATGATGCAACATTATAATACAAATTATTGAATTATTATTTTCATTTTATTATTATTGACCTCCAACATTTGACCATGCTCGATCAATCTAAAGATGTGTAGTTTTGATTTTATTTATAGCCAAACATTTCTCATGTTAAAAGTATAATTATTAACTTAACTAACTCACCATTGATGATTTTGTTTTACTGTGATGTCTGGTAACCACAGTTTGTATGTCAGTGTGATCAGACTGAGTTTCACTGTTTAATGGTCAGTGTGGAGGAGGAATGACACTAAGCTCTCGCTGTTTTACTCCCGTACTACATGTAATTCCTTTAATCAGTGCGCTACAAAATCAAATGATGAGATAACTTACTGCACTCGTCTGATAATGCACTCCTGTATGCAGCATGCATCCTCTGCTGTCAGGTCGACCGTATCTTACCCAGATACAGCAGAGCTATTTCATTATTGGCCGACATGTCTGGCTCCCGTTTAGCTCTGTGATGCTAACAGCATCTTGCTACACGTTCATATATAGCGATGTTACTTGGTGGGAGCAACACAATACATTTTAAAGCAGGAGTAATACCAGGTGTGGCGTGTGAGAGAGTGAAAAGATTCAAATGCGTGTCTCATGAGCTGAGTGCGTGAGACTTAAGAGGAAACTTCAGAACGACGCGCGGTTGGGCGGAAACTGACACGCATGTCTGGTCAGGATTTCAAAATAAAGGTGTATATTAAAGAAGATGACGGTGTTGATCGATGTTTTGAGTTTCCATCGATGTGACTGGATCACTGCCTAACCAATTGATGTATCGATCCAGATCGATGGATCATTACACCCCTAGAACACAGCAGTAAGTAATGCAATTTGATGGTAAAGTTAATGGCCACACACTGCAACATGCTACAACATTACTGATATTATGTTTCTGATTCTTTCAAAATGTATCCACTCACTGATACCCCTAAGGGGCGTCGGTGGCGCAGTTGGATAGTGCGCTTGGTCAGTGATCGGGAGGTTGCAGGTTCAAGCCCAGCTCCGGGCGACACATGGCGATGTGTCCTTGGGCAAGACACTTAACCCCAAGTTGCTCCCACTGCTGCGTCAGTGGCGTGTAAATGGGCATGAAAGGGCGTGAATGTGTTAGAGATACTGATGGATAACTAACATAGAAACTCAGAACCATCAGTGAGTGAATGTGAGTGCGAAAGGGTGCGAATGGGTATGAATGGGTAGGTGTGACCTGCGGTGTAAAGCAGCTTTGAGTAGTCAAAAGACTAGAAAAGCGCTATATAAGCTCAAGTCCATTTACCATTTACCATTTAAATAACGTCAGTGGGGTACAATACAAAAAGTACTAAAACAGTGCTAGACACGATATAACCACAGAATATAACATGACCTCACAACTTCTTGCAGTATGACAGTCCACTAAAAACTTCATAAAATATATTTTAAAAGCATAATTGTGTCTAGAGCCTGCCAATCATGTCTCCAGGTCTGCTGTAATGTCAAGCATTGGAAAGCTTGTCTTCAGGAGTTGCCAGTTATTAAAGGGGTTTTAAAATTTAAAGCCAAGATTAATTTTTCATTAATAAATCATAAGTTTTGTAAAAAAAAAAAAAAAGACAAATTATACTAAGTTTTCCCCTTTGTTTCAAGAACAAGGATCCAATAATGGTTTACAGGAAAATCAAAACATATCAAGCTGCTTTAGATTGAAATTCAGTCCATCACATTTCTGCAATCAAAGGATATCGAGAAAGAAAGACTCCTAGCTCAGCTTCCATGAGGTTATTTAGGGAATTTTCTGTCAATTCTTTTCTCACATTAGTTGCAACAGTATTTACAAGTCTTATGACTTATATTTGAATCACCCCTCAATTTCGTTTAACATTGTCTCTTCAATAAAGATATACACAAGCACAAAATAAATGTGAGGAAAAGCACTGCGTTCAGTGTGCCATCCCTTGCCACGGTTAGTGGTAGCAGTTGTACCCATGTCCCGTCAGTATGGTGTAAGAAAGCTATCAAAAAAGGCGTATGCGTATTAAATGATTCGTATTTGTAATTTCAACCATTTCTGTGTCAAGAATGTTGTTTCACACAAAAATCTACTGTCATATACGTAAGTCTGTGAAATTGGGTTCAGGTTACAGTTGTTTTTATACGAGTACAAAGTTTTATGAATACAACTCACTATTCTACGGCTACGAATTCTTCCCTACGAATACGAATCCAAGCTTGCGAGTACGAATCGAAAAGTGCTGCAATGACGTCACTGAGGTCACAGGTCGCAGGGAAAGCAATCGATCTCCTCCAGCAGCTCATGCTCAAGCCCCAGAGGCAAACATGGAGGGAAACACAGAAGAAGACAGCCTCCCGGCATAGACATTATATACTTAGACATTATGTATATATATATACATTATGCTTATATAATGTCTATGTACGTAGACGCCTCATTGACATTGATAGGCGCTGCCTATTGGAGCTGACTTTCAACCGGCCGCCATCTTGGATGGGTCTCACAGTGCGTTTATTATACTGAGAAAGGTGTATTATGCCCGACTATTATGAGCATAAGTCAGCAAATTTTTCCCTATTTTTACATGGTTTAGTTTGTTTCAAACGACAGATGTACTTATGATACAGGACGCTATCACAAATTAACAAATACATTCTTTCATGTTAAAATAATTTACATTATGTTCTTTTTTATTGTGCACTGAGACAGTACAGAGAGACGGACAGACAACGTGAGTGCAAGATAGATAGATATTTGTTTGTGCGTCGTCATATATACATATAAATAATTCACAATGCCAACTTCACACATAATAATAATAATAACAATAATAACTGTTATTTATGTTTTTGTTTTAATCGTAGTAAACTTAGTGATAACAATGGCAACATCAGCTACAATAATAATGAAATTAAATTAAACTATATTACAAATGCTTATATAAACAAAGATTAAAAAAAGAGATAATCAGTAGAACAATAATAATAATAGTTTGTTATAAAAGGGAGAAAAGTCATTTCACAAAAGCAGCTGCAGTATAATGATCGTAATTGTAAAGGTAATACATAAATATGTAAGTAAATTAAATAAAAAAGAAAGCATAAAAGAGTAATAAAAATAAACATTGGATGGAGTATTAATGAGAAGAGGAGGAACAACAACATCATTAGTGGCAGGTGATATGATGGTAGGGACAGGGAGGGATTGTCATTGGTGTGGCTATGGTTATATCGAGTGAAGCTGTAAAGGGGGCAATAAATAGAATATAGTAAAATATGGATAGAATGATGAAAAGGCTTAAAGAATAGATAGATAAATGAATAGGCGAAAAGTATACAAGAAGAGGATCAAGGAAACAAATGGACAAATAAATGAGTAAGTCTGATGAATAAGAAATAATAGTAATATAGTAATGGTAGTAGTTGTAACACTAACAGTAATTTTCTAATAAAAAATAATAATAAAATTAATAATAATAACAACAACAACAACAACAACAACAACAACAACAATAATAATAATTATGATGATTATTATTATTACATTTTATTTCACAGCATTTTTTAAATTACCATCGCTGTCACTATAGTTTGTGCTAGTTATGGGTGGGTAGGCTTGTCAAGAGAACCGATACTTCGGTACCAAGTCGGTACTAAGGTTCAGAAAATGTGACGGTACTGACTTTTCTAGACTACCCAAAGTACCGTT
Organism: Scarus forsteni; assembly: GCA_036419115.1. Lineage (NCBI taxonomy): Eukaryota > Metazoa > Chordata > Actinopteri > Labriformes > Labridae > Scarus > Scarus forsteni. The sequence continues at coordinate 6,918,495 of JAZDUH010000400.1, read as the reverse complement.
GGTACCGAGGCACCAGATCTGGCCACTTCTTTAGCGTTGTTTTTTTGGCTGTAAATGAGCAATTATCTGGCAACCCTCACACAGTACTGATCACATGCGAAGAACAACGACACACGACATAGCGGAGGCACACGCACCTGGCTCGTCAACAACGAAACATGTAAAAGACAAGCATCAAGACTCGTACAGAGAATTCAAGGTGAGTGCATTTGAATTCACATGTTATCACTTTTGCTCATAATTACGTTACAATGATGAGATGAGCCCAGCCCATAGTAAATGAGCTGCATGTCAAAATAACATTAGCAGCCTCGCTGCTACCTCCGCTGCTGCATGGCTTGTAAAATCATGAAGGAAGAGAAAAGAGAGGGACAGAAAGAGAGAGTCCACAGAAGAAATGGCAGAGAGTGTCCCGAGTGTGTGGTCACTACAAGAAGGGACGAAAAGACAACACAGTGCAGTGTGTCTGATGTCAAACGGAGTTAGCGTAGCACGTAGCTTAGCATAATAGCACGTCGTCAATGCTAAAACCATCCGGTCTGTGCAACAGGACGACACAGACGATACATCAACAGAAGCAGCTGTGATCAATAACTGAGATACAGACTAGTAAATAACCTACTTTGATTATGGCTCCGTGTAAAGGCTGGTTCAGAACGTAAATTAATGCGGAGGCTACTTGCCCAGAATCATATGTATTTTATTCACATACTTTTCTCATCCAATAACTTTACATTTAATTTGATTGCAGAGAGTAGAACAGGAAACACTGACAAAGAGTAGAGGAAGCAGGTGTAGGGAATGCTTTCATATGTTATAGAAATGTACATTAGCTAGTTAAATTATCTTAGTATCAAGTAGTATAAGTATGATATTATTTGGTCCTAGAAATAAAGTAAGCAAAATAAGATCATCAATATGGTACAGTAGTAAATGCTATGAGGCACTGTCATATAAAAAGGTTTTTAAAAAGTTTAACCACCATGTCTGTAAATTGCTGCTCCCTCTCTCCCTCTCTCTGTGTCAGTATTGCCTCTGCTGTTCTCATACAGTCATTAAGCTATACCCAAATCTCAATCTTCTTTTCACAGTATAAGCCAGAGGAGGAGAGTGACATAGACAGGCCGGGCAAAGCCAGCATCAAGATACGCAGCCAACAAGAATGGACGCTTTCAATTTAAGCATAATATTGTTTGTTGTTCACTTTGTTCAAATAAAGGAGTGTATTTTGAACTACAGGGGATTTTTTTATTTTTACCATGGTATCGAGTGGTATCGAGTATCGAAGAATTTAAGTGGTACTGGTATCGACTACTAAATTTCTGGTATCGTGACAAGCCTATGGGTGGGGTATATTAAATAATATGCTGTGTGACAATGACAGATGATTCGGCATATAAATAAATGTATTTAATTAATTGTATATTTTTCATTTGAATGTCTCTCTTTCTCTCTCTCTCTCTGCCACACAGACACACACACAAACAATATCATGATCCTGTACACAAATAAAACAACAATTTTTCATATTTTTGTTTTGGTGTGCTGTGAGTAATGTACTACTTCAGGCTTGTGTAGGTGCGCTCGCACACACAAACCAGACATCTTATATAAGTCATGTTGACATGCGTATTAATCTTTAATACTACTCAGCTGTGTTGGAATAAAACTTAAAAAAAAGTCACCTGCTTTTAATATCGCGCTGTTTACTGTCACTTTACGCTGCACAAAATACGAGCATAAATGCGTTCACTCCACTTGTTTCTGGTGCCAGACCGGAGTGAAGACACCCCTCCAATATGGCGGCGACGCTGGATTACGCTCCAGGCCGTCATGAAGCAGTGGAGACCGATTGCTTTCCCTGCGACCTGTGAACTCAGTGACGTCATTGCAGCACTTTTCGATTCGTACTCGTGAGCTTGGATTCGTATTCGTAGGGAAGAATTCGTAGCCGTAAAATAGTGAGTTGTATTCATAAAACCTTGTACTTGTATAAAAACAACTGTAACCTGAACCCAATTTCACAGACTTACGTATATGACAGTAGATTTTTGTGTGAAACAACATTCTTGACACAGAAATGGTTGAAATTACAAATACGAATCATTTATTACACATACGTCTTTTTTGATAGCTTTCTTACACCATACGTCAGAAACTCATTTGAGCTCTCATTCCCATGTAAAAGATTCATGTTAACAAATATTTCAAAGATGTGAAGGGTCCATAAAATCTCTCTTACAGACAACATTGCATTGTTGAGCCCTGAACTAGGCCAACAATAATGGCAGGCAATGTCTATCATAAGTTATTCAACAAGAAAATATGGAATCATAATAAGGAGGAGTTAAAACCAAAATAGATGAGCAGAACTAGAACTGGGGTTGGAATTTTTAATATCATAATGTACCCAAAGGTTCCTGCCAGTATGAGCCACAGATTGGCAGAGCATCTCCTGTGCTGATATATTTTTTTTTATCACAAGCTGTACGCGTATCTTGGCCAAAACAGACAACAAAGGACCTCTTTCACAATACATGTAATTTTGCCCACAGCCCAATTTTTTGTTTATTGTGTGGTATTTGTAGTACACCCAGAGATTTTTATCTATTTTATGATCATTGCCATAGGTGTGAGCCAGGGTGCACACTTTACCCCAAAACTTACTCAAACACAAATAATAAATCATCAAATGGGGTCAAATCACCTTCACTGAAGTCTGGTGCATCTTTTGAAATCAAATGTAAAGCTAAGTATTACAATTGAAAGAAGTTATTGAATTTTAACTGGAAAAAAATAGTTTTTTTTAATGATTTTTTCAACAAATTCAATTCTTTAGAGATGTGTCTGACCAACTTACAGTTGCTGTACAACTACAATACTTACAAATTATTTGGCCACATATATATTCTCAAAGTGGGAAAAAAATCATCAAATTCTGAGACCGGTAAAGTTGTTCAATTAACAGGTTGGGTTACTGTGGAAGAATCAGGATACTGTTCCATGTCTTGTATATCAGTGAACCTTTAAAGATTTGTTCAGAATTCATCCTTTAAGTATGATTTCTTTAGAATCTGAATGCTAGATTCAAAACAAACATTTCACATGAAATGTTATTCATTTTAATATTGAACAGCCACAAAGGGCCTGTATATTATGCCTTTGTGATGAGATAATAATGAGCCATTGATACAAGTAAAAACCGATGCAGTTTTGGATTGTTGTAATCAGATTGTATATATCTACAATGACAGCAATACATAAACATTACTTCTGTCAATTTCTGTTTCTAGTACTTATATATACATGTAATCTGTTTTATGGCCTTCGTGTCTTTTTGCATAGCAACGGCTTGGACAATTTTAATTTGTAGACTGGAACTATAGTGAGGGAAAGGGGATCTGAGAAATCCATAAGATGTATGATTGGCTGGTTATTTCATAGAATGGAGTCTTTGAATTTGCTTGTGTATGGTTGGAGGGGTTTCTGATTTTGAAAATGTTTATAATATCCCAAATAATAGATTACAGATGCAACATGTGCACACATGCCAGAGGTTCTCTTTCCAGCAGGACAGAGACAATAATATGCCTTCACAGGATCATCTGATGCATTCTTGTCAAATTGAATCCAAACACTGTATTTAATTTGAGATCTGTGACGAGAATGAATCTGTCCCCTAATGAGATCACCATCATGCTGGTAAACCCAAATCTCATAGTCACCATCATTTTTGTGACGCTCATCTGTTTGATTTGGTATGTACCGCATGTTATGGTCTCAAGGTATTCCAGATCCACATGAGGGAACGAGATATCAGATGCTTCAAGCTTCTGCCATTCACTACGAGCTCTACGTGACCTATTTGGGTCTTCTGCAACTCGTTTTGCCAAAACATTGTCTTTTTTTAAAAGTGAAAGCATAGGCTGAGCCATCTTAGTATCTCGTTCCTCTCGATCTGGATCTGAAACATATATTGGTCCTCTGAAGGCATTGAGACATGCAGTTACTATGCGCACTAATTTGCCAATGACCTCAACGAAATAATTTGAGGTAAGCTGTTCCTTAAACAACATCCACTTCTTTAAACGCCCGTGGTAGGACTCTACTATCCATCTTGTTTTGGTACAGCAACGATCACTATCGGCTGTTGAGGAATCCAATTGGGATTTACCAGTTGGTAAAAATGACGGCATTCTAGCATCATACCCCAACTTAGCAAGAAGATCTAAGGCAACCCTGAAACCACGATCTACAATCATATTGTCATTTGCTTCTAACCAAGATTTCAATATTTCAATTTTTTCCATGATGAGCCGAGTTATTGTTGCATCATTTACGTTACCATGGTAGGGGCCAATAGTGTCTAAAACATATCCATCAGGCAGTACAACTGACATGAATTTTAGGTAATTTCGTTTTTTCTGTCCTCTGTAAGACGCCCTTTGAAACTGATGATCACTGCATTTGTTGAGGTAGATATATGTACCATCTAAGATAAGAGTGACCTGGTCACCATAAAAAGCTTTAGTAAAGACAGTGTTGTGAGTTATGGCATCGTGGCGTGAAATATGATTTGTGCCAAGGTATTTGGGAACAACTATTGTGTTCAAAATATCTGCAATTGTATGAAAATATCTTGACAGTGTAGCTTGGGAAAGATTAGTAAGCATGGTCATTTAATTCCATGAAAGGTTTGTTTTCAGTTTTGCCCAAAAGTAAAGAAGCAAATCTATTGCTCTGGAACTATCACTTGAACCTGAAACAAGATCAGATTCACACATGTCATACATGTTCTTAAATTGCACCAATGTCCAGCCAGTCCATGCATGACAGTCAGAATCTGACAAGGTTTCAAAGTTCAGTTTGGGTGATGTCTCATGTTTGGATACTTTATGTAGAATATATATGATATATATACTTCATATATAGAATATATGAAAAAAAATATAATTCAACTGAATGCACAATACTAAATTGAAGTCAACATCCATTTGCTGCAAATTGCATGAAATAAAACATTACCCTTGATATCATACAAGACATGGAACAGTATCCTGATTCTTCCACAGTAACCCAACCTGTTAATTGAACAACTTTACCGGTCTCAGAATTTGATGATTTTTTTCCCACTTTGAGAATATATATGTGTGGCCAAATAATTTGTAAGTGTTTTAGTTGTACAGCAACTGTAAGTTGGTCAGACACATCTCTAAAGAATTGAATTTGTTGAAAAAAATCATTAAAAAAAGTATTTTTTTTTCCAGTTAAAATTCAATAACTTCTTTCAATTGTAATACTTAGCTTTACATTTGATTTCAAAAGATGCACCAGACTTCAGTGAAGGTGATTTGACCCAATTTGATGATTTATTATTTGTGTTTGAGTAAGTTTTGGGGTAAAGTGTGCACCCTGGCTCACACCTATGGCAACGATCATAAAATAGGTCATAGTACAGGCCCTGGATGACTTTTGAATTTTCTAAAGGTATATTCTTGGGAGTCTCTGGGTGTACTACAAATACCACACAATAAACAAAAAATTGGGCTGTGGGCAAAATTACATGTTTTGTGAAAGAGGTCCTTTAAAATCAACAGCTACATTTATCTTGCTTCAGCTGGGATGCAAGTCCACAGTAGCAGAATATTGGTAGCTGGATTCTCCAAGATGCAAATTGGATATGTCACTCAGACACCCCCTGGTCAGACAGAATGGAGGCAAGGAGATGCAGCCACAACATGGCATATACCGTGTACCTGGTATGAAAGACACAGCATCACAAGCCAGAGCTGGCACCCTGTCAGCCACACCCAACCAGTGTGGTCAGCCAGGGAAATCGAAATATGCACAGCTCACTCATTAAGTGTCAGGTTGTTGTTGTTCAGCAACTAACCAACCTTTTAAGACCGTTTTCGGAGGCACTGGGTTAGCCTATTTTTCGTGGAGCCTATTTTGGTAAAAAATTCTGTGTCCTGTCCCATTCTTTAGCCATTTTTACAAAGAAATCCTGAAACAGCACTGCAACAGGGCTGCACATGTAAACACTAATCTTACACTTACACTCTTACTAACATGGCATGATGAGTTCAAATGCACAGTTAAAATTATATTTCCTGAAGAGCAGCATCTGAGACATCATTCAAAGTAGGGCTTGACTGATACATTGGCCAATTATAGCCCAGCTTATATATATATATATATATATATATATATATATATATATATATATATATATATATATATATAAATATACACGTATATATATATATGTATATATATATATATATGTATATATATATATATACGTATATATATATATCTATATCTATATCTATATATATATATATATATATATATATATATCAGTATATATATATATATATGGTCCTTTTTTTCCAATTAATCGATTAATCGTGATCTTTTTTTTTTCCACAAATACTTTGCGGGGCTCTCATTTGTAAATCCAGAGTAAAACGCTTTACAGATTTGGAGGGAGAAATGATCTTACACCAGCTCCAACATATATTTGGTAAGCACTAATGACCTGTTGCTGGTATGAAACAACTTACAAAATAATCATTATTTAAATAACATGAACCAAAATATTCTCATTTAAGTCCAGAGATAGTGATATGAGAGGAAGCAGGGCAATGGAAAGAGAGGAAACTTCTCTGAGATAGTGACTGACACCGCAATTAGAGAACAAGTTAAGAATCAGATATTATTAGGCAGTCTGAAAAGAGGAATTACTGGGAGTCAGAAACATCACATCTGCACAGAGACATCTATTTTTGTTTTTTAAAGAGAAAGTTACACTTTCTGCAGCCCGCATTATATAACATATTGCAAATATTAAGGGATTGTTGCTAGACATTAGCAGATACTCATTGGCAACGTCTTACTACTGACTTATAATAGCCAATTAAAAACATTTTAGAGAAAAGAACACTAACTGATCCACAGACATAAATGCACAATAATAACCTACAATCTGTTGACAAACTACAGGTGTTGTTCAACAACTCCAAAAGAAACCTGATTATATAACTACAGACAACTGAAGTTCTTCTTTCTTTACTTTCCAACACTGTACATAACTGGCCACAGTTCAACTGATAAATAGCATTCTGTCGAGGAAAATATTCACACACCAATTCTTTAGTCATTTGCATGTTTTTTTAAGAGAGTGCCAATCCAGGAGAAGTCTCAATACACAAACAATTCATTCTGCTGTTCCTGAGAAAGATTGAGCTCCTGCATACATGCCAAAACCAGAAAGATATATCTGGATATGTCAAACTGACAGACAATAACATACATCCATCAGTTCTCTTGATTGGAAATGTAAAAGCTGAAAATTTAAAATTTCCTTTTGGTGATTTATTAAGTACTTTGTTTATTTGGTCCTGAAAAGTGGTTGCATACTAGGTGACCCAGGATAATGTGGCAAGGATGTTTGTGTTTGAAGACACCAGCTTTCAATCATAACAAGAAAGCGTTTTATATTCTTGATATGTACATTTGCAGGAACAGATACACGGAGTAAAAACAGCGGACATTAAAAGAAGACAAGACAGTATTTCCTGTCAATTTCTCACAAGACAGATTTTCAACAGCTATGCAGTGTCGAGGTCATACTCTTCTTTGGAAATTTTGAAGGGGGCAACTTATTATGGCTTTCCATAACTGACAAGGTTACTGTAAACAACAGAAAGATTTATGTTCGGATTTCGCCGTATTTTACTAAACAAGAGCGGGCGTTGTTTGGATGTAACTGCAGCCATGGATGGAGCAGGGCAGAATCAAGCCTTTGCTCATTTGACGTGTAATATGACTCAACGAAACAGCAACATCTGTAGCATCCACGAGGCCAAAAAAATCAAGAAAATAAAGACCTCGATTTACGCGCCTACGCCCCCCTCAGACCCACCATGAAGACAAACACAAACACGGGCGTTTCTTGGTCTCTTACCACAGCAGCATTGTGGGACCAAGCACGGTGCCCTGCAAGCGGCTCAGCTGCAGTTAGCATGGCTACCTACTTCCCCACTCCAAACTTTCTTCCCCGGTGTAACTATATAATACACAAGCAAGTGTCATTAGTGGGGGGAGACAGGTGCTCAGCGTCGCCTTACCTTTTATAACATTACTAAAAATTGTTGCTCTGAATTCTTCCTTAGCCTTCTGATCGAAGTCCTGCCCGTGGATAATGCGCATCTGCTTGAGGAAAGTGGATTTTCCGCTCTCGCCTGCTCCAAGCAACAAGATCTTAACTAGCCTTTTTACATAGGTCTTGTCTCGATAAAGACACTTATCTATTTCTTTAGATTTCCTCAACTGTTCAGCCTCCCCACTTGTGAGTAGACAGTTGGGGAAACATACAGATAAGAAGGAGCGGGACGGCAGGAAATCCGCCATCTTTGAAACAACTTCATAGATACAGACAGCGAGGAGGTCTGAGCTCACCCCAGTCCACTGTTGCGTTCAAGTGTCGTAGGACATAACTCAAATTATACTACTATCAAGATTTCACCTTAACCCTTGTGCATCCCTTTAACAAAGGCACCAAATAAGTCCCTAAGGGTAAAATATGTCAGCTAAGAAAACTGCCATGAATAAATTATGTATGAATGTATTATTTCACTTTTTTAACATGGACACCTTCAGATAGTTCAGCTGTAACCAAACATAACAAATTTTTATGTTGTTTCAAAATTTTAAAAAACCCCTTAAAAGTTTTTGTGAGAAGTTGACTTTAAAAAAAACACACAAAAAGTGAAATATTTTCAGTCAGTTACATTGAAAATGTCATGTGTTTTGGACGATTGTATCAGAGCCTGGGATTGTCAAGATTGGTAGAAAAAAAATATTTTAATGCATGCGTGTTTTTTTCATGCAGGGTCAGATGTTGTATAAATAACCCAAATATGTCCCTTTGGTTAAAATTAATCAGCCAAGAAAAACTGCCATGAAATGTATATATGAATGTAACATTTAATTTTTTTTACATAGTCACTCTTATTAACTTTAGTTGAAACAAAAATTCACATTTTTGTTTTGTTCCAGAGTGTTAACCTCTTATATGCCATTTTTATGAAAATGTTGACTTTTAAAAAATATAAAAAAACTCACAAAGTAATTAATTTCTGTCCTTGGGACCACATAATGTGTGATGCCAGGACTTTAGAGATATCTGATATTAACTTTAAAGGGATCAACAAAAGTAAATACATAATTTTTCACAAAACAGCACACATATATTAGCATGACCTTGACAAACAATTATGGATGACCTGTGGCTGTGATAGACCCCATGTGCTCTATCTTGCATCAGCCACAAACAGAAACAACATCATTTGACGATCAGTTTTAGATCAGTTAATTCATTTTAAAGGTAGTTTAGCTAGATGCTGATATATTATTCAACATCAGTCTTCTCCAGATTAAATTCATCAATGATGTTCATATTAACATCAGGCCCCCCCGGGAGCCACCACCTTATCGCGGTGGAGGGTTTGCATGTCCCAGTGACCCCAGGAGCTATGTTGCCGGGGCTATATGCCCCTGGTAGGGTCTCCCAAGGCAAAAAGGTCCTGGGGGAGAGGCCAGACAAAGCGTGGCTCATGGACCACTATGGAAAGTCAAAACAAAGGACCGAGTTTTCCCTTGCCCGGACGTGGGCCACTGGGGCCCCTTTCCTAGAGCCAGGCATGGGGGTGGGGCTTGGAGGCGAGCACCTGGTGGCCAGGCCTGGGCCCATGGGGCCCGACCCGGCACAGCCTGAAGAAGGGACATGAGTCCGCCCGTGGGAGGGGCCATAAAGATCGGGTGCAATGTGAGCTGGGCGGTGGCTGAAGGCGGGGACCCTGTCTGGCTCTAGGGACGTGGAACGTCACATCTCTATCAGGGAAGGAGCCGGAGCTTGTGCGCTAGGTGGAACGGTTCTGACTAAATATAGTTGGACTCACCTCGACACATAGCTTGGGTTCTGGTACCAGCCCTCTTGAGAGGGGTTGGACTCTCTTCCACTCTGGAGTTGCGGATGGTGAGAGGCAAGGAACCTGACTGTTCTTTGTGCTTCTGCACCAAACAACAGTTCAGAGTACTCACCCTTCTTGGATTCCCTGGAGGGGGTGCTGGATAGCGCCCCTTCTGGGGACTCCCTCGTTCTACTGGGGGACTTCAACGCTCACATCGACAATGACAGTGAGACCTGGAGGGGCGTGTTTTGGAGGAACACCCTCCCTGATCTGAACCCAAGCGGTGTTTTGTTATTGAACTTCTGTGCTTGTCACAAACTGTCCATAACAGACACCATGTTCAAGCATAAGGGAGTCCATATATGCATCTGGCACCAGGACACCCTAGGCCTCAGTCCGATGATCGACTTTGTAGTCCTATCATCGGACTTGCGGCCGCATGTTTTGGACACTCAGGTGAAGAGAGGGGCGGCGCTGTCAACTGATCACCACCTGGTGTTGAGTTAGCTCCGATGGTGGGGGAGGATGACGCTCAGACCTGGTAGATCCAAGCTTGTGGAGGGTCTGCTGGGAACGTCTGGCAGAGTCTCCCGTCAGAAAGAGTTTCAACTCCCACCTCTGGGCGAAGGTCGACCATGTGGCGGAGAAGGCAGGGGACATTGAGTCCGAGTGGGCCTTGTTCCGGGCCTCTATTGTTGAAGTGGCTGATCGGAGCTGTGGCTGTAAGGTGGTCGGTGCCTGTCGCGGTGGCAATACCCAAACCCGCTGGTGGACACCAGAGGTAAGGGATGCCATCAAGCTGGAGAAGGAGTCCTATTGGACCTTTTTGGCCAGTGGAACTCAGGAGGCAGCCGACGGGTACTGGCTGGCCAAGCGGAATGCAGCTTCGGTGGTCGCCAAAGTAAAAACCCGGGCATGGGAGGAATTCCGAGAGGCCATGGAAAATTACTTCTAGATTGCTTCAAAGAGATTCTGGACCACCATCCGGCGTCTCAGGAGGGGTAAGCAGTGTGCTGTCAACACTGTCTATGGTGGGGATGGTGCGCTGCAGACCTCGACTCGGGATGTTGTGGATCGGCGGCAAGAATACTTCGAAGACCTCCTCTATCCCATCAGCACGTCTTCCAGTGTGGAAGCAGACCTGGGGGACTCTGCGGTGGGCTCTTACTTCTCTGGAGCCGAGGTTGCCAAGGTAGTCAAGAAGCTCCTCGGTGGCAGGGCTCCGAGGGTGGACGAGATCCGCCCGGAGTTCCTCAAGGCCCTGGATGTTGTAGGGCTGTCATGGTTGACACGACTTTGCAACATTGCGTGGACATCGGGGACAGTGCCACTGGATTGGCAGACCAGGGTGGTGGTCCCCCCTTTTCAAGAAGAGTCTGGTTTGCATTGCCGGCAGTACATCTGGGTTGTTCCTTTTGAGGGTTGGACTCTGCCAGGGCTGCCCTTTGTCCCTGATTCTGTTCATTACTTTTATGGACAGAATTTCTGGGCGCAGCCAGGGTGTTGAGGGGTTCTGGTTTGGTGACCTCAGGATCGGGTCACTGCTTTTTGCAGATGATGTGGTCCTGTTGGCTTCGTTATACCGTGACCTGCAGCTCTCACTGGATCAGTTCACAGCTGAGTGTGAAGCGGCTGGGATGAGAATCAGCACCTCCAAATCCGAGTCAATGGTCCTTGCCCGGGAGAGGATGGAGTGCCCTCTCTGGGTCGGGGATGAGATTCTACCCCAAATGGAGGAGTTCAAGTACCTCAGGGTCTTGTTCACGAGTGGAAGAAGGATGGATCTGGAGATTGACTGGCGGATTGGTGGACAGCGTCAGCAGTAATGTGGGCACTGTACCGGTCTGTTGTGGTAAAAAGGGAACTGAGCCAAAATGTGACGTTCTCGATTTACTGGTCAATTTTCACCCCTATCCTCATATACGGTCACAAGCTGTGGGTCATGACCGAAAAACAAGATCGCAAGTACAAGTGGCTGAAATGGGCTTCCTCCGTAGGGTGGCTGGGCTCTCCCTTAGAGATAGGGTGAGAAGTTTGGTCATCCGGGAAGGGCTTGGAGTAGAGCTGCTGCTCCTTCGCATTGAGAGGAGTCAGATGAGGTGGCTTGGGCATCTGGTCAGGATGCCTCCTGGACACCTCCCTGGTGAGGTGTTCAGGGCACGTCCCATCGGTAGGCATCCCCAGGGAAGACCCAGGACACGCTGGAGAGACTATGTCTTGAGATCCCCCGGGAAGAGCTGAACGAGGTGGCTGGGGTGAGGGAAGTCTGGGCTGCCCTGCTTAGGCTGCTGCCCCTGCGACCCTACCACGGATAAGTGAGAGAAGACAGTATGCTATGGTATGTTAACATCAGGCTGATTTCTCTGTCTGAGGTTGTACTGATTATTCATCCACAGTAATTTTATTTACAACCACATAGACATGAGGACCCTCTTGGAAACAAGATCCCACATCTCAAGGGGCTAATCTTTGATAAAATTACATTCATCAGAGACAAATATGACAAGGACAGGTCTATGATTGGCCCATGGATCTGTCAGTACATTCAATTCTTACTTTTATTCACTTGTTTCTGCCCACCTCCCTTCTTACGATCACATATCCAACATGGAGACTGCTCAACATGAGACTGGATCTGCCCAAGATCTCCAGGTGTTAAACAGGTTTGTTCCTGCTACTGTTACTGGAAGCTCTCTAAAGAAACACCTTCCTGTAGTGTGGCTGCTCATGAAGGATTCATGTTGGACTTTGTAAATGTAAGAATATGTGTATTTTATATTTATACAGGTGTATCCATAAAACGAAGAGTTTGTCTTCAGCCTGCTCGATTGTACAGTGTTTTGAGATACCGCTTGTTATGAAATGGTGCTATAAGGATAAAGACTGATGGATTGATGGACTGATTGGTTAATAGATTGATTGATTGATTGATTGATTGATTGATTGATTGATTGATTGATTGATTGATTGATTGATTGATGGATTGACGAAGGGTCCCAGCTGGCTGGTGCAGGCCATGTCTGTATTTGTGGGGGACTAATGCTGCGTTCCATTAACCTCGGAACTGGGAACTGGGAAATGGGTGTGATGTAATCTCCGACTTATCTGCATTCCAGTTGAAGTAGGAAAAAAAAGTGCCGATCGATCAGGCTATTGTTAGCACGCCCTACGTTGTTGTTCACAAAATTCACATGAAGAATGTGATTATCACTATGGCAGCATTTTTGTAAATATAAGTCTAACAATACTATGCATACAGCTGATCTAGAGCGACACACACTAGTCAGAAGGTCAAATAAATTGATTATTACAGGAGCTAAATAACTGTTCACACTGGGGGCTGCCATCTTCAATTGTCAACTCGGGGGTGGCGAGGTCTCCCCGAGTTCCGAGTAGGATATTCCGACCTCGGGGGGGCGTTCCAGATAAAATTTCCTACTTGGAAGTGGGAAATTCCAACCTCCGACTACAACTGGAACGCACCATAAGTTATCCTAGTCCTTGACTCCCATCCAGATAAGGGACCACATGCTATCTTTCCCCTCCTCTGGTTCACATCATCCTCTGTGTCTCCATCTGAGCTGACTTCATAAGAGGGTCTTCCTCATCTCACAGTTCAAGGAGGTTGAGGACTTCAGCAGTGTTTTTGCTGTGTCTGCTCAACTTGACCAAGCAAAATGAAATAAGACCCAAACTGCTGGACACATACAGTATATATGTGTTTATCTGCCTTGGCACCTGTGCAGACAAAGCTAAACTTTTTCAGGCTGTTGTTTGGGGTCACTGGGGGTCAGCTTTTGAAGTTTTTCCTGCAAGATGTTTTTAATATTGGATAAAGAGCACGTGTAAACATGGGTCTGTGAGTGGGTACATGCTGAGGTTAGACTTTTAGCCTGAATGAAAACGTAAGCATATGTAGCTGCCCCCCCCCCCCCCACACACACACACACACACACACTCAAACACACACACACCAACACATCCCCACATACACAAAAAAACACCCATGCACACACATACCCGCATAAGCTTTTACTAAATTGAAAACACTGAAAAATCTATTTTATTATTTTATATTGAAATGACCATGATTGGATGGCTGCATTTTGGCTCCTCCCATATTCCCACATGTACACAAAATCTTGTCAACATACACATGTACACCACACTAAATCCCAAGAACACAACCAAATCAAAATAATTGTAAATTTTTATTGAATTGGCTTTTCAGTGCATGATTTTATACAACAAGGGAAATATTCTGTCATGAGCTCTCAGTCTTCGATATACAATATCTGAGAAAATAACACTTTCTAGTGTGGAACAAAAAGACATATATTTTGAAGTGTTATCAACACCAAGGAATGAAAATAACACTGCAGTTGCAGTGTATTAAAAAGCTGTGGATTAAATGGGAGTCAATGCAATAAAAAATACCCTTAGGGACTTCATTGGGGCTCTTTTATTTTTTAAGTGTATTAAAGACTGAAAAAAATAGTAATTAGAAATATATAATATTAGTAAATAAAAATATCAAAAAGCTTCAGAAAATACACAACCTGACCAAATTTGATGCCATTTGCATCAACACAACCAAAGTTATCCACAAAAGAGTGTCCAAAACGATAAAAAAAAATACCACCAGGAATGCACAAGGGTTATGTGCCCTTCGCTGACAGTGTGCTGCCATCACGGCCCCCAGCATTACCCTTCGCCGACCCTCTCCATCCCGCCGACTTTAAGTGCTATCATCTCTGCCACTAGCAATACATGCCAGCCAGAGTGTGGAAGTGTGTGCTTATTTTATAAATATAGTCAATTCTTGCAATCAAATGTTTTTGTTGCGATTTTACATCGTGCATGCTGCCATGCTCATGTAATTTTTTAAATGTTAGTGCATGTAATCAAGACATGATTTGGCTTCATTCCCTGAGTGGAGTCCAAATGAGAGCACAGTTAATAACCAAAGGTATTTTTTATATCACCAATGTAGCTATGACAAGGAAATACGTGACTGGGGTTTTAAATTTGTGTGTAAAATGAGTTGCATGAGTGCATTTTTCCCATGGACATTAGTTGCTTATATACAGAGATAGAAGGAGCAGGTGGCTGAGATGGAGGCAATATGACAGTTATATTCTGTGTGCATGTAGCACGCATGTTTCAGTAATTTCAAAACTAATGCTCCTCCATGGCTGGTATTATCCCTCACAACTGATTAAAAAAATAGGCAGGCGGAGTAATTTGGAACAGTGTGGTAATAAAGTAATGAAAAGTAACTGGATGAAGAAAGTATAAGTAAGAGGAATCATTACTGTAAAATGTCAGCCTTTCAAAATTATATATATATTTTTGGATAACTGTCAGTGCTGCATGAATCTGCTCAGGCTTTTGAATATTTAAATCAATAATAATGCATCATATTCTAAAGGATCACATACAGCTCCTTTCTGTTCTGTGAGTAACACATGTCTACAAAAAGTCTACTAGTGATGTCAGTTCAGTGATAATGCCTTTCCAGCTGATAATAAGAGGGTTTTATATTACAGCGCCAGCTTCCATTGTTACTTTAGGCTATGTCCTTGTACAGTAGATGGAGGCAGCCCCCTTCCCCTCCCGCATGTGGGCGTGGTTCCAGCACCTCTAACTGACACACCCCCAGCGTTTTACAGCAGAGAGAAATGCTTGTTTTACATGATTTTGAGACCTAGTTTTATGTACTTAGCAATATTTTTAATCTTTAAAATTTGGTTCAGTGGTCAATGACACATGTTTCTGTGGTATGAAGAACTTAAAACAAATTTATTTTTGCTTTACACTAACTTCAAATGATTCTACAGTTGAATAAATTTTTTGATGGATTATTCTTGTGTTTTTAATATACTTTGCAAAAAGTGAACTTAAAATTGTAGGGCATTTTGGTAATGACACAATGGTTTGTATTTTTCCCTTCATACCAAAATAACTAAATAACAAAAGAACGATTACAGTGAGGCAGCACAATCCACAGGCAGCCCAGGGCAAGCGCATCATGTTCAAAGAGCGCACCTTTGCTCTCCTATCTGGGCTGGTCACACAGTAACTTGAAGGATTACGTACTATGATATATTTCTGTGTATGTTCTGTTGGAAATAAATCCTTTTTGTGAATAGATACAGAAACATTAACATTTAAATGTATGAGGTAACCATCTGAGCCTGGGCTTAGGGATTTTACAACATCATGGAAAAAGATCTCAAACTTTCTCAGAGCACTTGTCACAGTAAATTTTAAGGTGGAATGGTCCCCAGTCCATAATGCAGGCCTTGCATAATTGATCCCATCCATCCTCCTCTGCTTATCTGTGGCTAGGACAAGGAGGCTTCCAGCCAAGCAGTATAGGCTACAACCTCCACATTCCTCTCCCTCACAAAATCTTTTGGTTCCTCCTGAGAATGCTAAGGTATTCCCAGGCCAGACAGGATACATAATTGATCCAGCAAGTTTTGAGTCTCACTTGGAGTCTCCTCCTTGTTGAACACGCCTGGGAGACACGCAAAGTGACAACCAGGAGACATCATAACCAGATGCCAGGAGCACCCCAAATGACTCCTTTCAATATGGAAGAGCTCTACTCCAGGTGCCCATGCTCCTTCAAGGCTGCATTTGTACAGAGAGGACAGAGAGAGATAGAGAGGCAGGAGCTTAGTATGCCAAGTCACCTGGCAGTCTGAAGCTATTGTAGCTTAACTATTGGCTATGAGCTGGTCCCTAGGTGAAAGCTTTTTTAAAAAGGAATGTTTTAAGTCCAACCTTAAAAGTAGAGAGGGTGGGGTGCTGGTTTGGCAGAGTGGTTAGCAACCAGGCACCCCATGTACTTGCTTCTGCCGGTCCAGGTTCAAATCCTGCCTGTGACCATTTTGCAGAGTGTCTTCCACTACTCTCTCACTCCCTTTCACAAGCCTATCCACTGTCTCTCTCCTATCAATAAAGGAACAAAATGCCCAAAAACATATATTTAAAAAAAAAAAGTAGAGAGGGTGTCTACCTCCTGAACTGTGGTCAGGAGTTGGTTCCAGAGAAGAGGAGCCTGGTAACTGGCTCTACCTTTCATTCTTCTTTTAGAGACTCATACCACAAGCAGGCCAGCATTTTGGGAGTGTAACATTGTAAAGGGGTTGTACGGCACTATAGGCTCTTGAAGATAAATTGATGCCTGAATCTTGAATTCTATTCAAAATTTTGTGGGGAGCCAATGCAGAGCAGCTAATGCAGGTGTGATGTGAGCATGGGCTAGACTTTCAGCATCACCCTGAGACAAGATAGGACTGATTTTTGCAATGTTATGAGCACTACTCAGGTTTAGATTGGTCTGGACCTTCCTCCAATCTAACCCCTTCATGTGTTTCTATCATTGCCCATATGTGTGTTGAAATCCCCCAAAAGAACAATAGTCACCAGGTGGAGCCCTTTCCAGGACACCACCCAGTAACCCAAAGGAGACCATGTATTCTGAACAGCTGTTGGGTGCACACACCAACAACAGCCAGAATTTTCTTTTTGCTGTGCCAGGGGGCTCAAATAGGCAACCCTCTCATTCTCCGGGGAAACTCTAACACTGAGGTGAAAGTTTGAGAGTAACCTCACATATGCCCAGTGTCTCTCACCCTGGGCAACTCCGGAGTAATGGCGTGTCCAACCCATATTAAGGAGTGGTTACAGAGCCAATGCTGTGGGTGTAGGAATGCCTTGCTATATGGGGCTAAATCTCATGCATGAGTTCTTTCCCCACCAGAGAGGTGACATTCACATCTTAATTAACAGTCTGTGTTGGTGGTCAGTATATCTAAGGAAAAACTCCCCTTGCTCATAAAAATGCCTCTATTGTGACAATTTTCAATGATTGAGGTCTCCACTGAGCTAATTTTGTAATTCTATCTAAACGTTTTAATTGAATATTGAAGTAAAATTTATGGAGGGATAGAGCTGATGAAGCATTGAGATGAAGCAAAAACAAAGCATACACACGCTTAAAGGCATTCATCAGCTGGATGCATCCAGTGTGACACTTCCATAAGGTTGTAGATCTCTTGCCTTTTCAAATGTGTTTGTTGTTTGTTTTAATTTTTTAAATTCCTTTTTTAATCCTGATGGAATTTACTTTCAGAAGAATTTTGAACGGCCCTAAAGAATAGATACCTTTTTTCAAAAATATGTTATGACGAAACAGGTAGACTTTTTCCAAAAAGAATATTGTTTGAGTTGATGAGTTTTGTTTTGAAGCCAGTTATATCGTCTGCCAGATTATTTGTATTTAAAACAACAATGAATGCATCAAGTTGTATCAATAAGAACCCTTAATAAAATGTGTAATAGTGACACCTCTCATTTGCCACCTAATAGACTGTTTGAAGCTTGACCTTCCTTGATTCTCCATACAGACAGAGGTTAACTTAAGAATCACACAGACAGGCTGCAAACATAAGCAGAAGCCTCTTAGAGCTGATTGGTGGATAAGTCTATCCCTCCTATGCGCTTCGACAATCCTCCACAAAGGAGCTGTGCATTCAAGTCTGCTGCAGGCAAAAACATCTCTGCTTAAAACTAAAGAAAATTATAACTGGAATATTTCACACAAGATTTTTGATCTGCCTTGTGTTCATTTGATTTGGTTCTTGTAGTCTGTAAATATGACTATTAGAACAGTTAGACCAAATCGGGGCCAACATTTCCGGCCCCGTATACACTGCTTTAAGAAGGTAAGTGGATATTTTCTTCATTATCATGGTTCAATTTTTGCTGTATGATCAGAAAAAGGTATGTTTAAATCGTTAGAGACATAAGTAAATATAAACATATTTAAAATCTGAGTTCACTTGAACAGCTACAGATATAGACATTTGGTTTGCCTTCTAGCCTACAAGACATCTCCAAATTAAAAAAAACTCCTACTCTGTCAGAGTTGAAGTTCTTTTTTAGAACTAGGACTAAAGATCTTATTGAAAACATGTATGTATTTGAATAACATGAGCAGTTTGAGAGCAGAGGCTTGCTCAGGATAATCTCTACTCTTGCTTTAAAGCCAATTAGCCTTCCTGCTCTGCAGCTAGGTGTTACTGCAAGGCAAGGGTCAGTTAAGGAGTATAACCACAGCCTCAGTTTGCACTATTTTTGGATACAAATGTGAAGTTTTGTCTTCTGACATGTCAAGCAAAGGACTGGCCGAAAAGAAGAAATTATAAACAACAATGTGTATTTTACCACATACAAATGCATATAAAGTATAGAAGAGATGTGATTCAAGTTCCATTTTAAATGATTTCCTTCCATCCTGTTTCAATTATAAAAGAATGTAGTGTCTGTTATATAACCTCTCCCTTTTATATGTTTACTTTGTAAAGTGAAATGATTTGGTAACTTTATCCACTTTTAAACTGATAAATGCAAATATAAAAACACCTGACATTAGGCTGCAAGACAGAATTTCATGCGCAGCATTGACACACACATACCATTAAAGGATCACTAAGACATTTCTACAGATGCAAAAATTCTTACTTTCTAATTTCTTTTTAAAGAAAAAGTATAGCAACCATATGGAGGGAGCTGCAGATTTATTATGTCCATTGATATGCCTGTCACCGCCCTTGTTAATGTGTGTGTTCCAGAGCTCTGCAAGTTAGTTGTTGTGAGTTCAGTAATGCAAGCAGACCAGAGAGCAAAGATGACAAACTGCATCAGTCAGCTTTCACACATTTTATGTAGAGCAACACTCTGAACATTCAAGACTAAAGCCAATGCCTTTGCAAGGTTTTAACATAAGAACACAAAGAACATAGACAGATTCATTTTTTGTTTCTAAGGCTCCAATTTTTTTAGCATGAGACCTCAATGATAACGAAAAGTAATGAACACATTTTTTCAGTAAATGAATTGTTTTCTCCTCAACTTGGTATCATCTTACGTGAAAAATACCTCACATCAAGGAAGCATCTCGGGAATGTTTGGGAGAGTAACAGCAAACCTATGATATATATGTGTAATATATAAATCATGATCCAGACAAAGGTAGGACAGATGAGTCTCACTTTGGATTACACAAATTCTAACAAAATACGATTTTGCACAAACTCCAGGTTGTGAAGTGCCATTCCTAAAGAACATCTTTCCCACTGAAATGTTTACAGAAAAAAGGAGTATTGCAAAACGCTGAAAGCATTGTCTGTAAAAATTGAAGCACAGGTGACTGATGAGATGTTACCAAGTGTAAAAATATACTTTGAGTTTTTAAGTCTAATTTCTTATCAAATTGTCCCTGAAGTTTCATGGTAAATTCTGTTGCACTCATAACATCCACTTCAAGATTTTTCTTTTAATGCTGGATCAAGAGAAAGTTTATCTTGTTCCATACCTACCTATGACCTGAAATCATATTCAACATTTAGAGCCTTTATGAAATTATCCATCTTTTTATGATAGAAAAAGAGTAACATGGGAAAGACATGTATTTTCATAGTGTCACAACCTGTCATGTGTCACGTCTAGCAGTTGTTGAGCCCGTCCAGTTAGGATTAAGATCAAATGAAAGTTGAAGAGGGCTTAGACAATGCCACTGTCATGAAAAATCTCTCATGAATTTAAGTTTCAGTATCAAACCAGTGTTATGATGAATAAAAAAAGTGATATCCTGCGATGTAAAAACAGAAATATCTTGAATCATAATTAAAAAGTGAACCAACAATGGACTGAATACAGGAGCATCATCTTCAGTGATGCCACTCATTAGTTTCTGAAGCAAATATCTAGGCCTATAGGCCCCCTCCCCAAACCATGGACAATAACTGTTTTGTGCTCATAGCACACTGTCACATTAAATATTTAAATTGCACTTTTATTACTGTGATATGTATACATCTTCTCTGTGTTTGTGTTCTGGACAAAGTGCACAACACACTATCAGCGCTTCTAAATTCCCTGCTACACATAAAAATAGTTAAATTTTCCTTTAGTCCTACCTATCTGTATATATTTTAATTCTATTACAGTAATAACGTATCTATTTTTTATATGCTTACTTTTCTTTCTTTTATGCTGCCATAGAGGATGCCAAACTATGTTTCACTGTACAAATTCTGTTGCCTAACGAGTGTTTATATCGTGACAATAAGGAACTTTCCTATTGTTTTCTATTCTATCAGTGACATCTGTTTCCACACTGGAGATGAAGTCTCAAATAAACTTTCTGTCAACCATGAAAAATATAAAGTACAAAAGCCATGGCTGCTTTCCTGACACGCAGCTTAACACATGCCCGCCAGTGAGTCAGGGATCACTTTATCCTTGATAATATCAAAATTGTACACATATCACCACACATACAATTACCCACAGATGAAGGGCCAGGTGTTCATGCATACACACATACCCACACACACACACACACACACATACACACACACACCAAAAGACGAAAATTTACTGAGAACACAGAAATAGATAAAAACAGATCTGCACATGCCTGTACTCACAAATGAATATATATGAGTGATTTTCTATCCCCTTCTTCTTCTTTTTTTAATAGAATTAAGAAAAAATCATATTTTGTGTAAATGCATGCATTGAAAGATGTGTACATGCCTGTTTGCATACGCACACATGATTATGTTTTTGTTTATTTGTTTTTGAGTTAAGAAACCATACCTGTGATCTTTATTGAAATATTAAATCACACCTGGGCATGTGTGTGTATGACTTATAAACACGTACACACAAGTAACTGTTTCCTTGTTTAAGTATAAACATGCTTACATTATTGTGAACAAGTGGACCATATGGCCCTTAATACGCCACACGCCAATTAGATTAAAAAAATACAACAAAGATATATTTTCAAAAATTCTAAACTTTTTCTCACACTATGATGGTAAAAGCACCTGATTTGTTAACTTTCACTTTAATTTAATGAAATGCACTATTTAGGTTATAGTCTAAATTTGCCAAGGATTTTTTAAACAGGTGAGATGCTAAAAAATGTCCTCAATATAGAAAAATGGCTCTCATTATGGTTAAATAAATTGTTTCCATATCAGCATTAACATGAGAGTGTTTGTGGTTAGCTGAAATCAATGGGAAATTTAAAATTGTCTCTTTTATAGGTCAATTCAAAGGCTTTATGTGCCTTCACTAGACAAAAAGAGAAAGTGGACTGAGTCAGCAAACAAGCGGAGAGTGGGGAATGACATGTATCTAATGGGCAGGAATTTTTCTTCTTCCATCAAGGAAGAAGAAGGTGCCCGCCAACATAACGTCTAACTATTGGTTCCCCACAAAGTGGACTTTTTATATAGCAGCAATTTAGACTTACAATGCATTTTCTATTGGAGGTATTGGTTAAGTAGCTGTGCTGGGTTGGTTGGGCTGAGTTGGTGGAGATGTGTTTTTTCAAGCAGGTGTGTTAGTGACTTGCAAGATTTAGTAGGTCACCTCAAATAGATAAACAAGTAACAGTAGTTCTACAGCAGTTTTTGCTTTATTTTTGTATATTTTTTAGAAAACCTGTGTTAGTTGCTTGGATCAAAAATAATATTTCACCAAACTTACCCACAAAAACATGATAATTTAATATGTTTACAATTTTCTGTTACTTACAGTAAATCAGTCGTCATTTGTATTGCAACAATAATAACAAATTTGGTTAGTATATTAAGCTTTGCAACTGACATTTTGGAGTTCAATTAACACCATAGCAACTACATTAATACTTGTTAAAGCCAGGTTGATAGATTATGACTTCTCATACAATGTCAATTGTAACCCATAGTATTGTTAAAATTTGGTATAACTGTGATACTACCAGGACATGGTTGATTGCATGTTTAATCTGCAATCTGTAATTGATGTTTGATGTGAGGCTGGATTGCTTTGATTAAAAAAATGCCTAGTGAATATTGACTGATAATCTTTCCTGCCAGGCTTGTATTTAAATTTGAATATGTATGTATGTGTTAAGTTTGTTCTCTTACAAAGCTGATGAAAGATCAGTGATTTCTCTAAAACTCTGTGCAAGGAGGTCTGGTATAGTGTGTAATATCCATATAAATTGTTTTTGTGCTTTCAGCTGGAGGCCTTTGTGGTAGAGATGCAGGATGCAAAAAATGGTGTCAAGGGCTCAGAGCAGAAACTCAACGTCACTACCATCCCACATGTCATTGCTGGTGAGGCTTGGCAGAAACACACTCTCACTTAATATTGCTTACCTGTTAATGTTCTTTTCTTACTTGATTTTAATTTTTACCACCTCTGTAGTTTTCCTCAATCATGAACTCAAAAAATGATGTCCCCACTGGGGAAAGTGTTACTTTTGAAATGGAATACTTGGCTAACATTTTTAGGGTCAATGCTACATTATAAAACAGTACAACCCATTTCTTTGTTTGTTTTAGCTTTTGTAATTTTGTTCAGTCCTTAATTGTCTTTACTGTACTCCAGCAGCATTCTTGTTTTGTATAATCTAGATAAAAATCAATGAAAGTACAGCAGTTTTGTCATTGTATATGTACATGTTGGCAGTAACAACCATGGGCTCATAAATTATTTTACTTGTATTTTTGTGGGACATTTATTACAAGTAATCATTTTCTGTAACCTTCTCGTCTTTGATTGTGTATAGAGGTGTTTAGAAGAGGTCTGAACATAATCAGAGCGATCAGAGATGTCTGGCCACCATGTGTGACAGAAATGCATAGATAGATGTTCTCGCAGATTTAAGTGTTTACGTTAATAATTAAACTTGAGGAATGTTAAGTACCATAATTATCTGTAATTTCCATATAATATGAAAAAATTCCATCTCAGATTATAAACTCTGTACCTTGAAAAAAACAGAAAAACATCTGTTTGCATTGGATGAATAGGCTTAATATAATCCTGAAGTGGGTCTTCCATTGCTTCCGAGTACTGTTGCATTTATGTGTTTTAAACTAAAACACTCAAAACCAAGACAAACTGCCGCTGTCGAATGGTGCTATTCTTAACAGAAACAGGAGATAGCAAATTGTGCAATAGCATATTGTTATACTTGTGTCATTAAGCTGACTGAAGCCTTGAGCTGTGAATTTTATTTCACTGCCAATGTTCTTCTCGAGTCTTTAATATTGCGTCCAGTAATCTGTAAATTTAAATTCTTTGAATTAAGTATTGAAGTTACACTTACTGTTTGAAACAAAACATGGTCTCTGACAGTGGAGCTAAAGCTTCTCATTCCTTGAAGTACAGACTAAGTGAAGACACTGACTGGCTGCCTGATACGCTAAGCTGCTAACACAGGATAAATAAGGCAGTCCACAATTGGATGAGATCTGGGCAGTACTTTAGTAACCAAAGTGGTTTTTAAATCCGGTCTTAGTCCAGTGAGGGAAAGGTCAGCAAGCATGCACCATGGATCAGATCTCCCATTTCAAGTGAGAGCCAGTTAGACACCCTCTGCTGGGAACACTTCTCACAATGATATGGTGAGAGCAGAGACTCATATAATTCACGAGGAATAATTATTACCTGGAGTTACTCATCCGTGTTGTCATGTCTACAGGTCGATGATGCTAGGTCTCTCCATTATCCTCACAGTTTCACTGGATGTCATAATGGACACACCACTTTTCAATGAACTCCAGTTTGACACATAATTTTAAAGTTTACTTTGCTCATACCTTGATTCCATACCCCTTTTAGATTTGCAAAAGTCACAAGTACATGCCTGCTAAAAGTTAACTCATTCTTTCAGTTCACTGTGTCAACTGCATGCAGAAAGTCTCATGTTTACTCACATTGGGCATGTTTATTCGCATTTAACATAATTGCAGGGAGTTAGCTGGATGGTCAGATGGCAGAACAGCCCTAGTTGATGACTTCACAGTCTTTCAAGTCACATTGTTCTGAATGATTTTATCCAGCTAGGTGAAATAACAACTGGATAAGTACTTATCAGACAAGATGTGAACAGATTCCAAGGGAATATCTCATAGCCTGTCAGCAGAGCTTCATAGAACAGTTATTTTAAACACAGTCCTGCTCTATTCAGAATCCTATCAGTCAGCGATGCCCTCCTTAACAACATCAGAGACAAATTACTGTTTGTAGTTTTCTAGTTATCGTTGGTTTTATTTCTAATAGAGGAGATATGAATGGTCATGTAAAAACTCAGGGAGATTACAGGCTACTGCTTTTTTTTTAAACTAGAAAAAAGATGACTCAAACAAAATTAGAGATATACTGACATAATGTGCTCTTTGTCACGGTGGTTCATTCATTTTTCAGCTTTTGGAAACAGCTGTACCTAAAATCAACAATTTCCCCATACCTGTCCCACATTTCAAAATATGATCTTTTAAAAAAAGGATTACTATCAATCATACTTTTTTATTTAATGCATCTGTCAGTGCCTCATATGCAGCAGTCTACTCTTTAAAAACATTTAGATTTCAAAGTTGAAGACTTGGGAAAACAGCCATGTGGGCTCTCTTTATATTATTTTGCCTATGTGGTCTAAGAAACACTGACGAGTGGTATTCAAATTGTTGACTGAAGGACCTAACCTGACAAGCCAGATGGACAGCTCCATATATCTGCCACAGAAAGCTGCAGGATTTCAGAATCAGGCAGCTCTGTCTGCTCTGCAAGGCTATGAAGGACCAGGAAATGCCACAAAGCCTAGACCAATTTTTTAGAGAATTCTAAGGTTTTTGTTTTCTGAAACATTAAGTTAGATACAGTTTCTGTAACATTTAGGGAAACTGAAATGTGATTTTGACCACAGTTAAACTTATACACAGCCGTCAATGGAATAAGGAGTGTTGTTCAGCCATTCAGTATTTGACTTTTTGTCTGTTTCCACACAGGTAAGGATATCATTGCATGGATTGCCAACAAGGTGAAGAACACTACAGAAGGTACAGCTCTTCTGTTTGGAAAGAACTAAATATTTATTCAAGGGAATTTCAGAATACTACAGTGTATATGGATCAATGTTGTTTATGTTCTAATACATTCTGCTTTCTTTTTTTGTCCAGAGGCACAGGCCTTTGGCACCATGTTGGTTGCCTATGGTTATATCTACCCTCTGCAGAATCATAAGAAGCTGATCATGTGCAATGATGCAAGCCTTTACCGCTTCCAGGTAAAAAAGGAAAATAATAATAAGTCTCTTTGTTGCCATGAATGTAAGCAGCATTGCTCTTTAAACAGCATACAAGGAAACTCAATTGTAATAAAACATTTTCAAGGATACACTTATGTATGGGGCTGAGACAGTACACCCTAATCTTAGTTACTGCACAGCTGGATAGTTCAGCTTAATAATCATTCCTTTTGAAAACACCATTCTAGCCCAAGAAATCAGACTATTGTCCTGATGTCTATGAAATCAAGGACAGGGCAAAAATTGCACTCTGTCAAACATGTTAAGATGAGAGAAGAGAAGAGAAGAGAAGAGAAGAGAAGAGAAGAGAAGAGAAGAGAAGAGGACAAAGTAGCCTGTAAGAAAGTATACAATAAAAAAAATGAAGGAAAATGAATCAGCATGGCATGACTGCTGCATTTACAACTTGAATTTCCTAAAAAAAAATGGGTTGTTCTTATTGATGCACTAAATGATAAAATTACCACCATAATATAATTCTTTGACTCTGAAAACCCACACTTAACACTTGGAATCATGTTGATATCATTATTAATTAGAAAGTTATTGAGAAAAAAACAACTGTTTGCTAATTGTGGTTAGCTGGATCACCAACCAAATCAAATTATTTTCAAGTTGGGCCATTATCAACATCTGCTGAAAATTTCAGCAAAATCTGTCCTGTAGTTTTTGCAGAATCTTTCTAACAAACAGACAGACAGACAGACAATAAAACAAACATCCGTCCAAGTGGACACTGATGAGCTAGACTGCAACGGGAATGACTGGGAGGAAGACACCATTGAGTTTTTTATCAATGAAGAAATCATTCTTCTACATCGGCAAAAACATAACCTCCTTGGCTGTCGTCTCTCTTTCTTCACTCTTTCAGACCCCATATTTCTGGCCCACTCAAAAATGGTTTGCAGAGGACAGTGACTATGGTGAGTAAAGTAGTGTGTGTGTTTGTGTATTCACGTGGCAAACATTGTTGGTACCCTTCTGTTCTAGAAATAACAACCCACATGGTCACTGAAATAACTTGAAACCGACTAAACTAAAATGTACTGAAAATCAACTAATGAAAATCAAACACTGGTTTTGAATTGTGATGCAACAGAATTTTTTTATAAAGCAAACTTATGAAACTGGCCTGATCAAAAATGATAGTACTCTTAACTCAATGTTTTGTTGCACAACCTTTTGAGGCAGTCACTGCAATCAGGTTATTTCTGCACCTCTCAATGAGACTTCTGCACCTGTCGACAAGTATTTTGGCCAGTTCCTCGTGAGCAAACTGCTCCAGCTGTCTCAGGTTTGAAGGGTGTCTTCTCCAGACTGCGTGTTTCAGCTCCTTCCACAAATGTTCAACAGGATTTAGATCAGGGATCACAGAAGGTCACTTCAGAATAGTCCAATGTTCTGTTCTGAGCCATTCTTGGGTGTTTCTAGCTGTGTGTTTTGGCTCATTATCCTGTTGGTATGCCCATGACCTGTAGATGAGACCAAGCTTTCTGCCACTGGGCAGCACATTTCATCCCAGAATGTCTTGATAGTCTTGAGATTTCATTGTACCTGAACAGATTCAAGACACCCTGTGCCACATGCAGCAAAGCAGCCCCAGAACATAACTGGGCCTCCTTCATGTTTTACAGTAGGTATGGTGTTCTTTTCTTTGTATGCTTCATTTTTTGCATCTGTGAACATAGAGCATGTGTGGCTGACCAAAAAGCTCTGGTTTTGTCTCATCTGTCCAAAAGGCATTCCCTCAGAAGCTTTGTGGCTTGTCAATATGCATTTTGACATATTCCTGTCTCGCTTTTTTTGATTTGCTTTCACCAGTGATGTCCTCCATTAAGTCTACTTTGGCTCAAACAGTGACATATGGTCTGATCTGATACCACAATACCAAACAGCACAGTAACTACATTTCAGCCTTAAATAGGTAGACTGACTGATTACAAGCTTGAGGACCCCGTGATACTGACTAAAGGACACACCTTAGTTTAACATGGCCCTATGGTCAAATCATTTTTAGTCTTTTCTAGGGTTACCATCATTTCTGTTGAGGCCAATTTCATTAGTTTGTTTTGAAAAATAATTCTGTTGAACCACAATTCAAAAGTAAAGTCTAATGTCATTTGTTGATGTTCAGTAAATTTTTATTTACTATTATTTTGGTCTGTTTCAAGTTATTTTAGGGACAATGTGGGTTTTTCTTCCTTTGATGGAAGGGTACCAACCATTTTTGCCATGTTTGTATATATATGTAAAACCCTGACCCAACTGATTCATATAAAAGAACATGTTATCAGGCTGTGGTATATCTCTCTATATACCTATAGGGCCAGATCTACTGAAGGTGCCTGCATAATATGAAGAATACATACAGATTATCAGAACGTGCAAAGCACAGAAAGGAGGAGATGCAAATGTAATCTTTTAGGACCCACAATGTGATTTATCAAACCTGAAAACTGATGGCAGTCAGTGTTTTTGCATGCACATTTAAAAAGCAAGATGGTTCAACGTTACACACAGATGCTGTGGTCATTGTGTCAAGAAACAGGGCTTGCCTTACCAAATATTTTCTGTCAAGCCCCAGTCACACATTCCCGTTTCTCATGGCGATTGTGCACAATTGTCATAATCCTGATGAAGCGTGCTTTGGTTGTGGTGCATGCGCTACTTGGTCTGGATCAGCGCTGTATAGTCGTGGATGAACGGTGGGGAACGTAGAAGCTCCACGACAGTTTTGAACTGTTCAAAACTGTCGTGGAGAATCGCCGCTCTCAGTATAGCGGGATGGAAGCCTAATGCAGTCCGAAGGCGAGCGGTATTAGCGTGGCATGTACGGAGCTCAGTCGAGCTGATCGTGGCCCAATCATGGCTCAATCCTGAAAACTTTATGAGGACGACTGACAAGGATGGATGTATCCGTATGAGCCCCGACTGTGTCCCGTTAAAGACGGCGCAAGCGACGGGGCTCAGTCGGGGCTTACGTGACGCGAACTGAGCTCGAGCGGGGCTGACGTCCTGCCAGCGGGATGGAATCCTCCTCATATTGTTGTATTAACCTAACTGGAGTGGGACAAACGCCCCCTGAAGCGCCGTAGCTGCGCCACTGACGGTGTATTTACGGAGTGTCTCCAGGGGTGAGACAGTAATTTAATCCCGTATCATAGCGATCACACCAGCCTCCTCAATCGTGTACAGTCGTGCACAGTCGCTATGAGAAACGGGAATGTGTGACTTAGGCATCACTGACTGAATTCTTTGATGAATGATGGGAAGATTCTGATGCTGTCAAAAAAGGGACAATCAAGTATGCCATCATACTCATGCAGACACACTAGTACCTTGAACTCAAGTAAAACAAATCCCCTCTTTACTGTGCTCTTGAAACATTGTGGAGGAGGTCAACCTATGTAAAAAAAAAAAAAAAGATCCCCTTCATAGCCAGAATCACTCTGTCACTCAAAGCTGACTGCATCACACTCTCTATGAACTGACAGCAGGTTTAGGAGCTTGTGAAGAGCGCTCTGCTGTCAGTGCGGAAAAAGGATGTTGAGATAAATGGGTCTTTGTGTACATAACTGTAAGACTGTACTTCACATGAGAAATTATTGGCGATGAAGCTGTGTAACTATGTGAATGGTGTCATTTAGATTATGTTTAATTTGAATAAGAAAAGAAAAATTTTAAGTTGCTGATAAAAATATGGCATGAAGGAAACTTGTTCATCAAAATGACAAACAGCAAAAAAGGTTACCTCAACCTCTGGTTGGGAAAAAAAGTAGTAGAGACACATGGTCCAACCAGAAATGCTATTTTTTGGCTTTGTGCTTTTCACAGATTGCCTCTCAAATCGCGTTTCATCTGGCAACACTGAGATGTCTCTAGAGGAGTTCACCAGTGTGTTTTTTTGCCTCCAACTCCATTGCTTCAAAATTTTTCATTTAAGCTGACTCTGCTCTCAAAACTTCATGGAGATAGCCAGGAGCACAGAAAAATGTTTTTTGAAGAGGGCGGTCCTCACAACTTTGCACCTGTTATCAACTGCGCACACAGTCAGACTAGATTGTCTGCAACAAGGCCATTAATAACATGTGCAATTTTTTAGTTTGCACATGCAATTTAGCACTCGTTTTTTGGGATCTTAGTAGATCTGGCCCATATACACAAATACAAACAATCAGGTTTGCCATACAGTGATTTCATGTCTTTACTTATTTCATGTGTAATAATGGTTCTTTCTAACTTTTTTGCACTAATCAAAGCAATTTATCTGGCCAAGAGGAACATTCGTAAAAAAGGCATGCTGGAACCCTATGAGCAGGTTTGTGTACACTTTTAAAGGTGATTTTTAATTAACTTATGTTAACTATGTTTAACTGATGGACATGTATAATAGTTTTTGTATCAGATTGCTCCAGTAGCCACTGTGCTATGACTCATTCAAGAGGACTTTTAAATCACAGTTGTGAGACCTGACACAGTTAATAGCACCTTCTAATGAAACTATTCTGACTGTTAAGTGTCTGTTGTGAGTTACTCTCCTTTTTCAGACTCTGTCTTTTGTTATCTGTTATTGTTTGCTAGAAAAATTGCAAACCAGCTTCACAAGGTTAATGAAGAGGAAATCACAATGTCTTGATGAATTTACATAAAACATCATACCTGACTTGAATCATGTCTCTGTGTCTGTTTGCCCTAAAGATCCTTTCTGTTTTGGCCTTTATAAAAAAATGTTAAAGTGAGAATATCAGGACTAGTTGCTTGATGCTGTACTTTGTTTTTATGATTTGAACAGGCACATTACAACCGCCTCCATGAATGGCTGAACCACAAGTGGGACTTTATCGTGATGCAAGCCACTGAGCAGTATAAGTAGGTGAAACCAGCTTTTTGCACCCTAATTCTTCCTACTTTATTACCTCTGCCAAGAAGGTCATGTTTCTGCCAGCTTTTAACAGTCTGTTTGTCTGCTTGTGTGCAAGAGAATCTAAAGAATTTTTTTGAGAATGTTGGTGATTAACCTGACATTCCAGACAGACAGTTCCATATATCCTCCATAGAAATATTTCACTAATCCATGTGGGAAAGAGCCGTTTGAAAATGTTTTCGGAGGCAGAACCTTCAAAAACAACAGCAGCTTGTGATTGGA
The DNA here is from genome assembly GCA_036419115.1 of Scarus forsteni. Lineage (NCBI taxonomy): Eukaryota > Metazoa > Chordata > Actinopteri > Labriformes > Labridae > Scarus > Scarus forsteni. The sequence goes on along the minus strand of JAZDUH010000400.1, from coordinate 6,887,198 downwards.
CGATCGTTTGGCTCATCACACTCATCACAGACCAATCCACATCAAGCATTGCTGCTACGAATGATGTAGCAGCTCCCGCTATTGTTAATTGTTAGCTTAAACTACCTTAGATTATCGATTAAAATTAAATTATACCACACAAATGTATCATTTAGCACTTATATGTGACATGAACCTCGTCAAAAACAATCCCTACCAAGTTTCCCCGGTAAACTAATGAGGAGAGCATATTTTGCTAAGTATCACTGAGTAACCATGACGACCATTGACTTAGATAAAGGATTTCCACGTTGTCTCCAAGTTTCCCAGCAGTGATCCCCGGTCAGGAGAAGAGCAAGAACATGATTTATTGTAAGACAAGTTTTAAGTGAAGTTCTTTACTCCTCTTTCAAAGAATACATTAAGTCAATTTCTGATTTAAAAAAACACAGATGTTGAGACTGCTTCAGACATCGCCATTGTTCAGACATGCAGTCACTTCCCGTTGTTGTCATGTTCACAGCTCCAGCCTCTCTTCCCTGGTTGGGCTGTGAAGCATTGAGCCAAGTGAAGTCCTTGGACAATAGAAGTTGGCAAGACGGACATGCAAAATTTCAGACAATGAATTAGGCATGTCTGTCTGCTCTGCAAGGCTAGTTGGTAAGAGCACAAGGAAGAAGTGACTCGATTTTGGTAGTTAATTGAATCCAGATCCAAGATTTTTTTTTTTAAATGTTTGTTAGCACTGTAATATAGAGCAGTTTTAACACTTTTAACACTTTCACTTAGAATGTCAGAAATGTCTTGGTGGAGGTTTGTGCTTTCTGTGCACTGCTAGATTGATGGTGCAATGAAAGACAGCTAGTGGCTCTAAACAATAAGGGATGATTACGTAGAAATGTTCAACTTTCTTTATCCTCACATTACCTCAAAGTAGAGCATCCCATGCTGTCTCGAGGTGGGAAATTACTAATTAAGAAGCTTCTTGTGTACTGGTACATTTTTGAGAAATTCTAGCAGTCCACTTTTACTAAAGTACCCTTGTATATTATGTGAGGTATTTCATTGTATTTTTATTGTCTAAAAACACAAATAAGGCAAAGAAAATACATCTTAGCTTTCTGTCAACTTCAGGAACTCAGCAGAACTCTCAGCCAGAGAGTGATTCATTATATCAAAAGTGTACTTTTACAATGTTGTTTTTACAAGTCCATGAGAGTATGATAATATTTAACAGAAAGGAATAACCAGTAATTTAATCTTTTTAAAGTATTTCACTCAGTGCTCAAAGTCTTAAGTATCAGAATGAATTGCTTTTTGCTTTTACTTGAGTAGATTTATAGACCAACATTTTCTATTCTTTTTTTATCAAAACAACTGTAAATTTACATGGATGCAACATTCTTGTATTTATTCTTGTACATACCCATAAGGCTGACCAGTAACAGTTCTGCTATCTTCCTGTGGTTTATTCATGGCCACCATTATCCCAATAAATATCCTCTTAGATGATGCAACATGTATTTAACAGGAGGGCCATGACATGCTTTAGGAGTTAATAAGCAATTCTTATAAAGTTTTGGCATATATGGTTTATTCTTCTACCAGAACATATATGTATTTCTGAATTTGGTTTTGTCTTGACTGAATGCAGAGTATTCGGGGAGCTTTGGGTTCAAGGTATCTATTTTCATAAACATATCCAAGAACACAAAGGGCTCATGTAGTCCACATAAAAATAGTTTTTGGAATTCAAAAAAACCCTGGCCACAAAATGCTGATAAGATTCTTATATTTTCACATAGAGCTGAGAAACTGAAGTAATATCTTTCAAGTGCTTTACTCTGAGGGGTAACCCAGAATTCTCTGTTGTTTGTGGCACTTCCCATACCCTATGTGGTTCTGAATCCAGAAAGTATAAAAGACTGCTGAATTGTTTGATGGGCAGAAAACCTTAAGAGTTACCAGCTATGAGTTGCACCTGCTGTGCTTAAGGTCAGACTTGCTTTGTTTGAATGAGACTGAGTTTACACTCAATGTCACAGGACCAGGACACTGACACAGTTTTTAATTACTCGTAGATTGGACCAGGAGAGGTTAAAACAGGTGGGCTCTGGGGAGTTTATGATGTCTGACAGACTGAACTACTCAAGGCAACAAGTCTTTCAGCAGGCTATAATGATTTCATATTTTTTAGTGTTGTCGGTCATACAATTTTTTCTTTTTTTCGTTTATATATTTTTTTATTCTAATCGAAGCCCGTATGGGTGTCCATGGCTTTAAGATGATACACTATCTGAGCTCCAATGCAGGAATAAGTTACAACTCGAATTTTATTTCAGCAAGAATAATGTCCGCTGGGTTAATGCACTGTCACCTTATCTCATGTTATTAAAGAATTCACTGCTTCTTTTTAATGGTTTTCATATACTAAACTTTGACTGTATGCTTTGGTTAATACCTAATTTGTGATGCTCTAACATATTTTCCATACATTTTTGTTGAAGTGCATCAGTTAATAGCAACTATCCAATATATATCCAACCTTTAAATGACTTTGAATTCTGGTGCATTAACCAACTCAATCATCTCTATGCACTTATTATGTTTTAACTCGGTTAACTAGTAGTCAGGTTTTTTTTTCCCCCCACAAGTACCTAATGGGTCTTATTGTTACTTGGTGATGTTAGTATATTATATCAAGTAATCATGCTGTATAATAATACAAAAATTATTATTCTTTTTTATTATTTACCTCCAGCATTTGACTATGCCCTTTCAAACTAAGAATGTGCAGTTTTTATATTAATTAATGCGAAACATTTCTCATGTTCTAAGAAGTAACTATTAATTTAATTAAGTTAACATTGATGAATTTGTTTTAATGTGATGCCTGGACTACTTAAATATTTCTGTGATGGATATATGGAATTGTTTGTCTATCGAATCAGGTTAGGTAACTGCAGTTTGTTTGTCAATGTGATTAGACCTTGCTAAACTGTTTAATGGTAGGTTTGAAGGAAAAATAAGAATAAACATTCCTTGTTTTCCTTTTGCACAATAGGTAATTTCATTAATCACTAGGCTACAAATCAAATGATGAGATAAGTTGTATTGTGTGATAAGGCACTCTCGTTGTGTGCATGCAGTTTGCATCATCTGTGGTCAGATCAATCAAATCTTTCCCAGATACAGCAGCGCTAACTTCTGATTGGCTGATATACAGCTGTATGTTGTTTTTTGATTGGCTGATGGGTGGTTGAAATCATTGACAGGGTCATGTCAAGCTCTCATTGATCTCGATGACGCTCAGAGTGTCTTGCTACATGTTCCAATGCATATATAGCGCTGTAACTTGGTGGGTGAAAAGGTTCAAATGCATGTGTCACACAATGAATGTATGAGACTTGAGAGCCTTGCCACAAGGTAATATCCATTAGTGTTGTCAATTCTTCAGTTATTTGACAGCAGCCTCCAGAATACATTACCCATCTAGAACACCTGCGAGAAACTAGAGGGGTGGATGAAGACCATAGGCAATACATGCCTACCTAGGAAAATTCAAGGCATGAATCTTTCAGCATGGGGTTCTTCTGTGGCGACTGCTCCTCTACGAATTCCTGATCCCCACCATCACAGATCTGGAGAGGAGAGTTACCTGAGGAGATTACTGGGACTACAGCAGAGCTTCAGCAATATCACCCTCTATGTCAACACCTGAAAGCTGACACTTCCTCATCAAGGAGGAGTTCAAGGTCTTGTGAGCTAGAGAGGTGCTGCAGCTCCAGGACTCAACAGACCCAAAAGCTTAGGGGGCTGGAGTGGCTGTCAAGACCAGCAGGAAGTAGATAGTGGAGACAGCAGTTGAGCAAGCAGAGTCCTGCCTACATCATGAAGACCTGGGGCCTCATGTACAAAGACTTGCGTGGATTTCATACTAGAACATGGCGTACGATCAAATCAAGAAAACGTCATACGCACAAAAATATCCAGATGTATGAATCTGTGCGCACGCAATAATCCAATAACATTTCCTTTGTACGTCCCAATCAGCTTGGAACTGAGCGCACACGTTGGAGTACCCGACTCCTCCCTGTCCACGCCTCCAAATACATACGCAAATCACATATAAATGAGCCCTGAGCTTGAGATTTCCCTCTCTGGATGATCAGAAAATTAAAAATAAAAATAGTAAGATGGTCTTAATAAAGAATTTCATGGAAAGTGCTTTTGAGGCACTACTCCTTGAAGTGGAGGCGCGCAAAAACGTGCTCTTTGGCACGATGTCCTAACATAATATATTAGGATAATATAAAATAATTATAAGCAACAAATACAAGACGAGCAAGTGGGAGAGTGTGTGAGACTGTCAGAGGGCACGCAAGCAGAGATGAAGGAATTGGTCCGACATCAGGGTGAAGCGGAGGCCCATGTAGTCGGAACGGGGGTACAGGGGGGTGCAGGAGAAGAAGCCACCCCGTTTAAACAGACACCACTCTCTCAGGGGTGGTTTGAGCACATGTGGGTGACTCCTCAAAGTAAATACCTGTGTATTTGTGTAACTCACATTATTTGTTCATACACAGCCACATAAGACATAGCGTCCCCTTTTTTTTTTTTTTTCTTAGCGGCGGCCTCTGTCCTGATGGGAGATCGCTGCAGAAGAGATGAAAGACGTAACAGAGACAAAAACTTAGTTTAATCATCTGTTCTGATGTTTGTTAGTTTATCTGAGAGCAGATCAGTCAGGAGCAGACTGCTCACTCACTCACGCTCTCTCATATAAACATAATGCTGAATTGCGCACGGATGGCAGCTGCAGATCACCAGTGATCTGTTAATATAAAAGCTTAAAAACACGTCTGTATGAACGTTGGCTGTGAATTATTTGTCAGGTTTTTAAGAAGAGTCGTTTAGAGTTGTTTTCAGCATGAATATCCCAATTAATGAATAAAAACATCTGACATTCCCTGTCCTGAAAACTGTTATTTCTGCCTAATAAATCTCATTAAAGATTTTGGTACATTATTAATAAATAAAATAATAGATATTATAATACAAACAGCGTAAAGAGGTGTGATTTGTTTTTTTCCTTAATCTGTGCGTAATATGGGTTCCAGTCGATCATCCAAGTGATCTCCCACTTTCTCTCGTCACTCCCCTGTTTATGCATTCATAAACAATAATCATCATCTGTATATATTAACCTCTGAGTATGTTCTGGCCAGACCTGAAGTGACTCTAAAAAAATAATATGGTCAAACTTGCCGACCCCTAGGATAGAGGTTCATGCGTAAACGCTGTATGGTATTATTTGGTTTGAAATCTTCTGAATTTAAATTTAAATTTAAAAATGCCACATTATCAAACAGGATATCACAGTAAACTTGATTTACAGTTTTTGTTCATTAATTTTCTAAACTACTAACATGGATCAAACCCTGTTGTTGCAAATCAGCGCAGAAGTGCGTCGGAGAAAAGGCGAGGTTGATCATTTCACACTTTTACGCACGGGGTTATTAAGATGACTACACAACACACAAAGACAATCAGGGGCTTAACATAAAGATCTTAAGATGTAGTTTAATCAGCAAAAAACAGGAAGTCACAAACTTCAACCACTGATTAGTAAAGATGCTGTAAAGACGGGATGGAATTGGGGGCGCACATTCTCAATGCGCATAATGTGGATTATTTTAAGACTACTGTAATAAATTTACTGACCAAGAAGCCCCATCATGCACAGTGCCAGCGTTTAGTTTCTTAAATAGGCCACCTCGCCACAATGTTGATTAACGGCTTTTGCACCTCACATATGACCTTTAGAATGATCTAATAAATTGTTTCCTGTTGACATCCACAAATTCATCATGTGATGGCTCTTTTATAGCAATGTGTATGCAGTAGACAGCTCTGATCACATTGGGGAAATCGTCTTTCACTGCAAATTGAACTTTAATGTTGAATGCTAGCTGCGGCTCTGCACACGGTTTCATGAGGACTGCCCTCTGGAACTAAAAACGGCTGATGATCGTCCTCATTTTTCTGTAAATCCTCTCAATCTCCGAAAACACGCTCTCTTCGTATTGCAACATTTACAACGTCTTCTCACACTGCTAAAGCAGCCGTTGTGTCTAACGGTATTTTTTCCCACAACTATTACACATGTAACTGCAGACACGTGGGTGTGTTAATTGTTCATAATTGTTAATTGTTGTTGTGTCTCTGAGAACTACTTGTTTTCACATTTATTTAGCTTATTTAACACTTTCCCGGCATCACCTCTAACTGTCGCCAAAAGAGCAACAGCAGTAGAAACGTGCGTACGCCAGACATGAAGCTGGCGTGAGGCATCGCACATTTTCGCGGTCATTTCACTCTTGATACATCTGAACTTTGCCGTGAAAAAGAGCGTACGCCACGTTTTTGTGCGTACGCACCCTTTGTGCATGAGGCCCCTGGTGCAGACAGTGTCCAGAGTAGCTGAGTTGCTGCCCAAAAGCTCTGGGGGATGGCCAACACCAATCAATTCTCAAGACTATCGCAGAGTGCATATGCACTGCTATCACCACCTGTAAAAGTCTAGACCACTGATGTAAATCATCAGCTTTATCAAGACTGGAGAGAAGCCAAGAGCAACATCAAAAGGAACATCAGAGCATCTCAGCACTGCTCAGGACTGGAGGCCCAGTACATTACCAACAACACCCTCAGACCCAAAATCATTCTTGTGTTGGAGCCAACAAAGAGTGTGGTCATACTGGAACTCACCGCGCCTTTAGAAGTGCAGATGGAGGAGGCCTTTGAACAGTTGGAACTTGGGTTTGTATCATTGTGTTGTTCAATTTTCCACTTAAGCTTAATAACTTGTACAATTCCTATAAAGACATTATTTGCCAAAAAAAATGGTGCCAGTAGCTCAGTTTGATAGTGTTCTCTATCAGCAATCAGAAGGTTGCAGATTTGAACCCAGTTCAAGCTGTCCAGCTGTGGCAATGTGTCCTTGGGCAAGACTCCAAAACTTTAGGTTGCTCCCACCACTGCATCAGCGGTATGTAAATGGGTATGAAAGGGCTAGAATGTGTTAGCCACTTTTGATGAATTACTTTCATGGAAACTCTGAACCATCAGTGAGTGAATGTGAGTGGGTATGAATGTGAAGATGTGACCTGTGGTGTTACACTGCTTTGAGTGGTCGATAGTAAATAATAATGATAATAATAATATTAATAATAATAATAATAATAATAATGTATGAAAATATAATAAATTTAAAAAATCAGACATTTTAAAGAGCTTAAACTATCTTAACATGCCTAAGCTTAGGTGTTATTTTTGCCTATACTCTTGACCAGTCCATGTTTCTGTATGTGTTAGGGCTAACAAAGAGAGGAAGAAGCCAGATCGTGTGGTCTTTGACTGCCAGGAAAGGGCTTACTGGATTGTCAACAGACCACCGGTGAGTGTATGACTGTGAGGCAGGATTTTGAAACTTTACACTTCTCTAATATGTAGTCAAAGACATGTACAAACAAGTTTCAGGAAGTTTTTTTTTTATTAAGTTCTATATACATTTTCTTTACTTTTTTAAAAATTTGTTCAGCGGCGTACTCACAGTGCTATGGATGTTGGCCCGGAGCGTCTAATTGATCCCAACACTGATGAGGTAACAGGTCAGTATCTACACTCACTCACGTACACAAAAAAAACTCAGTCAGTGATCACAAAAACCAATATGCAGTCATAGGGAAACATAACATTTCCCAAGCTACTTCAGCCAGACTGACTTCTTTAGCGATTCTTTCCAGAAAATTTCTCTGCCTTATCTCGCTCACTATTTCTTTCTCTTCTGCGTTTCCATTTGTGTGCCTTTCCATCTTTTTTAGTCATAGTTTTATGTATTTACACTCCCCCTCACTTTAAAACTCACTCTAAAAAAAAGACCAAATTAGTTTTTCTAACTAAAATTTGGAATTTTCCTCTGTTGTCTGTAATTTTCAAAAGCCCATTATAAAGTGCATTTTCCCAAAAGCTTTGCGACAAACTCACCTGGAAAAATTCATATTTTCATGGCAGAAACAGAATATTCTTTTGAAAAGTGAGGTTATTATAATTTTGAAAAACTTGAAGTTTCTGCAGTGACTAGTGCTACTCACACAGCTTTGGTTGTCTTTAGTTTTACGCGGCCTGCATTACTGCTAGTAAAAGTTCCTGAGTTTTTTTTTTTGAGGATTTACTCTGATATTATGATTCAAACTAATATGTGTGGGAGCATACCACCAGACCAGTTTCTGTATCTAAAAGTCTTCAGATTCTTGTATATCTACACTCCTATATTTCATAAAGCATAGTTTTGAACAAAGGCACATTAATGTTGTCCTAAATTTTCTTTATGTTTTCTTGAAAAATTATCGACACGTATTTCCCCTTGACATTTTACTTTTACTACACCATTTGTTCTAATCAGAAACTCTACCTTGCCCGTTGATGTGAGCATGAGATTGTCCATTTGTGTGTCTCTGTATGTCAGTCCTGTAAATGGCTGACGACAAGTCCAGGGTGTGTCCCACATTTTGCACAATGACAGGTAGTAGTTTTGAGCTTAACATAGTTTTGAGCTATAACACAAATGAAAGTGCTACCAGGAGGAAGTTGGCAGTAAGTGTCTTGAGAATATGTACCTGATAATGTCAGTTGATATGTAAATGCTTATTTTTCTGCCTGTGCTAAATGAAAACTTGCTGAAATGTGTATAATGTACAAGCACATTGTACAACTAAGCTTTTTCAGTTTGTGAGGAGTTATTTAGTGTCACTATCTACACAGATTTTTCCTGCTGAAATAAATGATTTAATTGCTTGTATTTTCTTGTCCTGCCTTTTTGTCTTCTCTAACAGATCTCCATATGCTGATGAAGATAAGATTAAAAAATCACAATGTTCTGTAGTATATCATTAACGTTTGTGTTAGACTTGCTGACAGTAGAAAGCCTCTTATACTACATTCATGCAACCAGAATACAGGATGGGTTTGGCCAGTCTCTCCAAGAAAAGGGATTCAGTGATTGTTGGTAGCAGTATGACAAATTTTTCCAAGGGCTTGCAGCTTTGTGTAATTTAAAGAATTATTCCATAATGAATTAGTCATGCAAGGCTAATCTAAAGTTAAAGAAAGTCATTTTAGAATAAAATATTTCCAAGCATTTTTTACTCATGCTGTATATGACCTGTTAAATTGGACGGAAGCCAGGATCTTTGATCTTAAAAACTGTTAAGTTTTTCTAAATTATAAATGTTATTTTTGATGCATCTCCATAGAACAGAGGACCGAAGTCTCATTTAATCTTGAAGGGACTGTTCACCCTGTACTGTCCTTTAGGCTCCCCTGTTTGTGGTTTTAAATAGATTGGACACAATTTATAGAGTTTGTTGCTTTGCTTAATGTCATTTGATAAACCTGCATCATGCAAACAATTTTTAACAAACAAAATTTCCATCTTCTTTAAGAAAATCAGCTTTGACCAGTACCGACGCATGGTAGGTCAAGTCATTGTATCTGAAAAGCACTTAAATTTGAAATAGCCTCAGAGTTCTGATTTTATAATGGGAACATAATTACAGTAAATGTTTAACTGCTCTAATTTACTGCTAAGGTTTTTAACTGTTGTGCCTTATAACATCAGCAGTGATCAGGTTATGTGTTACATGCATAAAGACTTTTGTTAAGTTCTGGTCATGTTACAAGAACACAACTGATATTCTTTGTCTGTTTTTGTAGAACATGTTTTATCAACAAGCCATCATGAGGTCAAAGGTCAAATCCAGTGTGTCCCTTGGAGCGTAAGTTGCTGTAATTTATAACTATTTTATATTTCTTCTCCAATGATTCAAATTTTTTTGTGGCATTCTTTTGTTGTCATTGCATGTGAACTGTCTCTGTAATGTAATTATCATGTCAAATAAAAGAGATAACAATAAAAAAAAGAGCAGAGGAGTATTTAGAGATCATTTAAACATTACCTGGATAAGCTCGGGATTGTTGTTAGAAACACCATAAAGTCCACTGATCTCTTTATGTTTTTGTTTCTACAGACTTGTCAAGTTTGTCACGACCTATAAAAACCATGACCCATTCTTGGCTCCCTGCTTGCCCAGTAACCCGTGGCAAACTGATAATGACACATATTGGACTCTCAACATGAGACGGTAGGACCAAATGCTATTTTTCTCATTGTCTGTTATTTCAAATTAATACAGTAGTAGATGACTCTGGACATCTTTCATCCACCCATCCGTTATCCATAGGCTCCTATGAGCCTGTCCCAGCTGACACTGGATGACAGGCAGGGCACACTTTAGAACCATCTCCAGCAAATCAAAAGGCTGGCACAAAGAGGAAGACAACCATATATGCATACACTTACAGCTAAGAGCAAATTAGAGTTCTCAGTTACCCTAAATAGTATATTTATTGGTCTGTGTGATCAAATCCACGCATGCACATATTGCTATGAGGCATGAGAATTAACCCGCAGTGCTGTCTTGCAGCCCGTCTCTGGACATCTTGGCTTTTTAATTCACCTCTTTAAAACGATTACAAACTTCACTTTTTTTATTTTTTTATTTTTTTATTTTTATTTTTTATTTTTTGGGGGGGGATGGGGGGGGGGATGGGAGTGAGGACTTGCTCATTAAGGGAGAACAGAGAGACAGGGAGTCATACAAAGGGAAGAGAGAGAGAGTGCATGACATGCAGGGAAGGAGCCACAGTCAACAGAAAGGGACACTCACTCAGATCACTGTGAAATCGTACTTCTTGGTAGTTTTTAAAACATTACTTTTACTTTTAATCTTTTTTTCTGCGAAAGTAACTGGCTACATGTTACATAATATTTGAAAAGTTAGTAAAAAGTAAAATGAAAAGTTAAACCAGTGGAAGTTTCCCATTAATGTTTGTTGTCACTATAACAGTTTTGATGATGATGATACCACATTTCTTAAAGAAATGAAAAGATACCTGCCTGATATCTCATTAATGAAATTCAAGATGTCAATATTGGATGTTAGTATTTTTGAACTACAGTTATCACCAATATTAAATGTTTAAAAAAGACATTTACAATAAAGTTGTATATATTTTAGCAGTTCAAACCTTTTATCTGTACAAAATATTCAATGCTCTATATTTATTTAGTCACGGTAATTTTATTTAAAATCATGACTCTCAGGGCTCTAATTTCGTGGCGCAGCGCAGGGGGCGCAAGCCTGGCGCACCCCGTGCAGTGTTAATTTCGTCAGGCGCACCGCCGTGCGCTGCCAATTTGACAATTTGGTAGACCGTCTGCACAGAGGTGGGTGTGGCGGCGCACCAAGGGGAGGTGATGGCGCACCAGGGGGAGGTGTTGGCAGATTCATGTTGGCGCAGTGACAACTTCGTGCCAAAAACAGTGCCGAAAGTGCGCTGAAAGCTCGCCAGCTGCAACCTGGTCTAACCTCGGCGCAGGGCGGAGCGCACCCTCCGCAGCTGTAATTTGGTGACAAGCGCACATGTGCGCACGCCTCAGAGGCAGGTTTCCAAAGTGTCAGGCACATTTTAATGCAATAAACAATCACAGCAATCACTATTTAATGTAACAGTCTGAACCAGCATATACATTTGTATCTATATTAACCTTCCCGTCACATCTGATGTCGGATTAAAGCCGTTTGTCATAATGGAAACTTAACCTGACGGCAGCTGGAAGTTTGATGCACATCTTACAAGTCAACAATAAACAGCCTTAACATCTGACACTGAGTAAATATCTGGCTTCTCTCATTTCATTAAATTCAAAGAAAAAAAGGGGAAAAAAGACGAAGAAAAAGGAGAGAAAATAAATGTCTGTCACTCAGGATTTACCTGTTATTTCCCATATTCCTCTATTTTAGTCTTTATTTTTAACGTGCTCTAAAAAGATGGAGTACATTATTGCAAGGAGGATGAGGAGGAGACACCGGGAGAGTATACAGTTTATCACTAAAGGCTCTGCTATTTGGTGATGACAAACCAGGAGTGCAGGTGGATCACAAGTATTATGAATGGATAAGCCAGCTGTGGTGAAACTGTCTCTAATTTTTTTTACTCCTATTAATGACAAAGGAACAGATTACATCTGTCCCGGGAGCTGGCCCACACGTTGACGCGCCCCGCTGTCCATTCTCCTGCTGAAGGGACAGCGTCTCCACTGCTGGGTCTTTCCAGCACACTGTTTCCGCGGTGGCGGGGATAATTCAGACCAATCAGACGCTGCGCCTCAGCCGCAGCGCATTTAAAGGAGAGGAGAGGCGCTCATTTGATTGGTGAAGACAGCGATCAGCTGTGATAATCCCACTCACGTCTATTCTCCTCCTATTCTGACATTTGCGCGGAGAGGCAGAGACGTGGGCGTGACGCCAAGAACCTCTGCGCCCCTGTGCGCCATGAGTGCGCCTCTCTTGGCACTGCAGGAAACTTGCAAAGTGCGCAGGTCACACCCAGTCCGCGCGGCGAAGGCCGGCGCAGGCAGGTGCGCCTGCGCTTGCGCTTGGTCTACGAAATTAGAGCCCTCACATGTACAAAATTAATGTTACCATTTTCTTACGCATACCTTTTTACCATTTTTATAAAATATTGCTTTTCCATGGTTATCTCATATACAGCAGCATTCTTGGACTAAAGAGACACTGTATCATTGTGGACAATTGGGTGATCCACTCATCGCACTCCAATTGTCATTCTTTTTGTGTAACAGAAAAGTGCACAAAACATTCAGTTCTTTGAATCATTTTAAATGACGCACTATTAGTTTTCCTGGAGTAGAGTCATTGATTACTTTTTCTTGTACTTGAGTAGAAATGTATCCACGCAACTGTGCCTTTTACTTGAGTACAATATTTCTGAATTCTTTCTCCAGGTCAGACTTAGCCTGCCCCCTCTCCAGGCATGACCACCAAGACATCTAAAACTCAAGCATTTCAAATATTGTACATACTGTTAACTGGTCAAACATTAAGCAAGAGCTCCAAACTTGTAGTGCTTCTTCCAAATGAGCACAAGTTGCCACTACCAAAGGTATCCTGTCTTTGCAAGAAGCACTGTGTCTGCCTCTAACCCTATTAAAGGAATAGTTCAGTTTTTTTGAAGTGGGGTTGTACCAGCTCCAAATGGCCACTGAGTACATTAGATGCAGTAGAAAGTTCTCTCCCTCAGTAAGGCACAGTATGTAAGAGTCTGCTACACAGAACTAGCAACAAACAGGGAAGCACTGAACCAAGAACAAAGGTATTTTCTCTGCCTACAAGAACTCCCTTCAAAAATTAATACTACAGTTTAAGAGTGAGCTACCTATACATGTTTTAAGTGCATTAACCTTTCAGAAATATAAAGTTTATCTGGAACTAACCAACTCACATTGTGTATTACTCCGCGCAGCACTGCCGCTAGCCATGCAATGCTAATACACAACAATACTGGTTCTGTGTGTGTGAGAGAAAGGAACACACACACATAGTCTGCAGTTTTGTGGTAAACAGGCTCCTTTACTTCACCTCTTGTCTCTGACAGATCATTATTACTTACCGTGAAGATAAACCTTCATTAGGTCCTTCAGGTTTGTGATGGTTTTTTAGTTCGTCTTCAGGAAATTCAAGAATGTCCACAAAACTCTGGCACTCAGAAGAGCAGAAAAGTCTGTAGGAATGATACAGATAATGTGAGAGTCACCAATGTCCTCTGACTCGGACACATCCTGAAGATGGCAGCAGTGGCACTCAGAGTAAGACCTGGTGGGCCTTACTCTGAGCTCATCTCCTGTGTACCCGATCATACAGATATCCAAGGTATCCTCTTGGCTCAAAGTGAATGGAACTTCATAGTTGCTGTCATAATCACTCATTTTTAATTCCCTACGCTGTCTCTTCCTCACACCCAGTGGCGGCTGGCCAATAGAGGGCGCTAGGGCGCCGACCCCCCCAGTGGAGAGTGTGATATTAAATGTATTTACTTTATTTTGAAAAAATGAATATTACCAAAACTTACTTATTCAAATGTGTGATATAAATATAAATATAACATAATATATATCCATTAAGATATAAAGTAATTAATTTCATTAATGTCAAACAAAAGTAAGCCTTCTCGTCTCTGCCTCTGTGTCTCAGGGGCGCTGGAAAAAGTGCCCCTGAGACAGTGACGAATGGCCAGTAAGGGACTGTTGCTATAGGGCAAGATAAGGGCATACTGTATCAACGTGAATTTGGCCAATCAGGGTCGTTGATCTCCGAAGGGCGCTTTTTGAATCGCCCCTCGGGTTTATTCGGGTTTATTTGGCTTGTGTCGGCGTGCCGGTGTGCTGAATTAACTGGTGACCGTCCAGGCAGATGTCAAGGGGGCGGGCCTTTGAAGGACCCTTTTGTTTACTATCCAAACGCCTCCCATTATTACATTATACTCAAAAACTATCTCTTTAGACCTATTTATTTACTTACTTAGAGGTGAAAGTGACTTCACAACATTTGCGTGACAACGAAAGATTTTGAAGACTTAGGCTGCAGTCGAATAGTCACCTCCTAAATCCTTTCCTATACTTTTCCTTAACCCTGATGGAAAATGGGGTTAAGGAAAGGAGAAAGGAGAATTCAGAGGGTCTTAGGAAAGGAAAACTGCCGTGCATAGAGGGTGCTTCTCAAAGCTCCAAAGTTGCATCCTCGCCTCCTCCACTTGCGTCTTAGTCCCACCCACCAGAGATGCATGCCAAGGACGCGAGGAAACGAAAAGAGGTGAGAGGAGACGAGGAGATTCATTTTAAGAGCATTGAGACGTCCTCTCCTCTGGAGCGTCACATGAAGCGACGTCTTTTAGTGATGACGGCGTCACAGCTGGATATGTCGGTCCGAGCGCAGGGGAGAAACTGAATTAAGGAAAATAATGTAAACTCCAGGGCGCTCGACTGCGGGAAATTCATATTCACTTTTACATCAATTTAAAGTGAATATGTACATGAATGAAAAAGAAAAATGTCAAGTTTTCCCAGTCACAGAATGATAGGAGTTTTAAATTGTTGTATTGCGGCCACTTTGTCTTCATAAATAATGTTTTTATTCTGCTATAAGCACTTAAACCCCCTCTCTGTGCATTTATATAGAAGAAAATGTAAAGGCCTGAGATAACAATGTACAATTCACCACTTTCTCTCCTTATTTATGCTTGGTTAGATCAGGAACTACATAAAACATGCTTTTCGTTAATGTGCAGTATAATCTGCCTGACCATGGGGTCTATTGGGTGCTGATATTTGTCAATGAGCATCTCTTTTTTTATTATTTATTACGGTCCATGTTTGCTATTTGTAAATGTATGTATGGTCTGGGTAGACTGCAAAAACTGAATTGCCCTTTGGGATAAATACAATTGTCTAATCTAATCTAATGTAAAATGTGTTTTCCTGAACAGACCTGTTTACTGTAGCAGCCTCACAGTTACAGACATAAACACAAACAACACAGATAAATCATGACAACAGATGGAAAACCTGAAAGAACTGCCCCATGATGGTGTTCAATATTTTCTGTGATATCAATAAGACCATCTTAGAATTCTTTTAAATGATGAGTCAAATATTTCTTTGCACAGTGAAGAAAATTAAAAAGAGATAAAAGAAACACTGAAATTTAATAACTGCTCACATTTTGAGGAACATCAGGCCTACACATCGGCTGCTTTGTGTGAAATGTGGATATACTCATTACAATGACTCCCAAAAGTTGCTAATTTTACTTTAACACTTTCTTTTGCTCCATGGTGTTTACATTTCACACATGTGGGCAGCTGACACTTTACAGCCGGCTGCTGATACGTCACAAGGGGGCGTGTCTGTCAGTGAAAAGACTTCCGCGAAGCCTGCACTTGTGTTTCCTCGATTATGCCTCCTCCAGATCAGTCTCCTCTCTCCTCTCTCCTCTCTCCTCCGAGCGCATTTGGCGCTTTGGAATGTCCTTCAATATGGCTGCTCACAAAGTACTTCCGGTGTTGCGGAGGAGAGAGGAGAGAGGAGACTGCATTTTGGCACATTGGGAAGCACCCAGAGAATCCGGGTGGATCTGAATAGTCCTTCCTAAGTCCTTTCCTATCCACTTTACCTTAACCCCGATAAAAAACGTCACAGGGTCAAGGAAAGGAAGGAATAAGAGGAAAGGAAAGGAGAACTGCAGTAAAAGAGGAATTCGACTGCACTTTCACTTTGGTACAGAAGTGTAGTAGGGCCACCCGTGAGAAAAAAAAATGAGAGGGGGTAGAATTTTATTTTCATCATGCGCTTCGAGAAAAAAGTCGAAATGTCGAGAATAAAGTCGAAATATAATGGCGAGAATAAAGTTGAAATAGGATGTCGAGAATAAAGTCGAAATGTTGAGAACAAAGTCGGAATATAATGGCGAGAATAAAGTTGAAATATGATGTCGAGAATAAGGTCGAAATGTCGAGAATAAGGTTGAAATATGATGTCGAGAATAAAGTCGAAATGTCGAGAATAAAGTCGACCTTTTGGGACAAACAACCAGCGCACTGCTTCTACAAAATGCCGTCCAGTCAGTTAGATGAATTAGTGAAATAATACTTGGGACTCGGCTTTAATAACAAAGAAATACTTTCTCTATTGGTCCATTACGGAGCCCCGGAGGTGTCAGGGTGCATGTAAAGTCACTGTCGTCAAGAAAGCACCAAACCGGAAGTCAAAGTGTGGAGCATCCGGAAGTTTCAAAATAAAATACAATGCAGGGACTCACTTTATTTATCCCATTCCTGCACTTTATTATAGTGAGATAACGCTTTAATAAGGCTTGTCGACACTATAGAAGGCGTCCCCTCGCCTTAATAAAATATTCTGCACCCTGACACCTCCGGCGCTCCGAAGTATAATTTCACTTATTCATCTAACTAACTGGATGGCATTTTGTAGAAGCAGTGCGCTGGTTGTTAGTCTCAAAAGGTCGACTTTATTCTCGACATTTCGACTTTATTCTCGATATCATATTTCAACTTTATTCTCACCATTATATTCCAACTTTATTTTCGACATGTCGACTTTTTTCTCAACATCCTATTTCAACTTTATTCTCGCCATTATATTCCGACTTTATTCTCGGCATGTCGACTTTTTTCTTGACATTTCAACTTTTTTCTTGACATTTCGACTTTTTTCTCGACATTTCGACTTTTTTCTCGAGTACATGATGAAAAAAAAAATTCTGCCCCCTCTCATTTTATTTTTCTCACAGGTGGCCCTAATACTCTTCCGTACTTTGGTGTCATATTTATGTGACGAGGATTTCCTGTGACGTAGGTAAACCACGACGAACTACAGTGCTCTGAAAATGGACTACAAGAAGCGTCTTGTCATCTGCTCTACCTCACAGAGTTGTTTTGTGTCAGCTTTACCTGTTAACATTAACAATCCATGATCAGACCTGTGATGGTGTTTTGTCCATTGGTCATGCAGTGTGTGTTTCCTGCACACAGATGTGAGGTTAGGTGAGAGCTTCTATAAATGTTCACATCTTTGACAGCACACGGGAAAAAACCTGAAGTCTGATAAAACATAAAAATGTTTCAGAAAGACTTTTATCCCTGTTTCATTCACATATATCATCACACACATTGTTAAACAACGTTACTATATTTTAAGTATTGTAAAATACCTCATTTGTCCTTCTTTTTACTGATTGTTTTTTTTTTTTTTTAATAAACGTTATTAGAGACCCCATTGAGCTATTTTGGCATGATTTACTTCATAAATGAAGATTGCTAGAAATCTGGTAACTAATATAATATTAAAATAGGACACAAGGGCCACAATTGTTTTATTACTTGATGAACATTGAAGATGGCCTGATGGGTTTGGATGTTTTAAATCAAATGCTTTATGAATTATAGACATATATTTAATTGTTTATCGATCCACCATTTCAAAACGGATTAAGAAATAAACTAAAGGTGATATTTTTGAAAGCCCTTACTTGAAGCATATATTCTTCTCTATGACTGCAAAAAAAGTTTGTTTTTTTTAATTATGTAGCCCACATATCTTGATAGTCCCACAAAACTCATCCTTTCTTCCTCTTTTTTTAAAATTGTTTATTTATTTACTTTTTTTCACCATTACACCATTACATATACATATATATATATATATATATATATATATATATATATATATATATATATATATATATATGTATATATTTATATCTATATACAGAGACATTGTAAACCGCATGGTCCGGACAAATTGTTCAAACAGATTGTTACAATGTACAGACACACATTTAACTAATACATATATACAATATATACAGATCATCCTTTCTTCCTCACAAGTTTCCATACGATGCCGATACACGTCACCTGCCGCAGTGCATTATGGGGCGTTCCTTTCTTCTCTCCTTTCGGAAAGGATGGTCCAGTGTTTCCTAAGCTAAAGGAGATAATAAAGGAAGCAACGACCCTCCTTTCCTTAACTTTTGGAGAATTCGAACAGCACTTATCATGGCCGACGCCTAAATGCTTCCGGGTCATTTCTTCAGTTAGGAAGGTTCCTTATCAAAAAAGGACTATTCGGATGTACCCTCCGACTACACTTTCACTACACTACGTCATCATGTGACGATGGATGGTGCTGCTGCGCTGAAAATGCAATTTTACGAAGGTGGACTACAAAAGACGCATCATGCATCATGTATCATGACAATGTTGGTCCTTTCAGACAACACTGAACATAATAACCTGGTAAAAATTACATTTGCATAACCGATGTTGAAGTGAGGATCTATATAAATCTGTCCTCTCATTATCAACATGAACACCAACCAGTGCATGAAAGTAAAGGAACTGAATGAAAGAAAGGCAGAAATTGTTAAGACCACAATCTAATGGGGTACACATTATTAATATTGAACCATGTTTAAAACATAATTATCATCAAATGCCTCATATCCTCCTCTCTTCAGAGAATCAGACTACTTACACATTATTAATATTGAACCATGTTTAAAACATAATTATCATCAAATGCCTCATATCCTCCTCTCTTCAGAGAATCAGACTACTGGAAAGTTAAGGTAGGTTTTGGTAAACTTTAGAAAGGATGAACAGCAGAGGTAACTCACATGGTCTGTGTGCTTCGTTCGTCATTATTCGGTTGAATTCGGAAGCAGTCGGAATACGCGCTGTTTATAAAACCTGTTGCCGCGGAGAATTGTGGGACAGAATAATCTCCTCTCCTTTCATAAAGGATGGTCCCGTGTATCCTATGCTAAAGGAGATAATAAAGGAAGCATTGAGCCACCTTTCGTATGCATTTAAACTATTCGAACAGCTCTAATCGCAAACTACTTCCGGTTCATTTCACTCCGTTAGGAACCTTCCTAAGCAAAAATGACTTTTTGACCGCAGCCTTACAGACTTATTTGACTGCGTAAATATATGGAAGGTATAGGTAACTATCTTAGATGCCTGATCAAAATGTCAAACTTTTGACAGTGAGTCAACTTGTGATAGCCCCGAAACCCACATTTTACCGTCACTTCGGTGTATCAACAAACAATTCGTTCATGTTCAAGGTATAACGGAGTCGGGAGGACTTGAAAATAGGTAAAGAGAAGTAGGTTTTTTATGTGGAGGAAAAGAAATGTGGACAATTAGACACATGTTGACCTTACTAATTACTGTGGATAAAGTAATTTTTAATTTACACATGCACACATGTTCCCCTTACTAATTACTGTGTATAAAGTTATTTTTAATTTACACATGCACACATGTTCCCCTTACTAATTATTGTGTATATAGTTATTTTTAATTTACACATGCACACATGTTCCCCTCACTAATTATTGTGTATATAGTTATTTTTAATTTAAACATGCACACATGTTCCCCTTACTAATTATTGTGTATAAAGTTATTTTTAATTTACACATGCACACTTGTTCTCCTTACTAATTTCTGTGTATAATATTATTTTTAATTTACACATGCACACAGGTTCCCCTTACTAATTTCTGTGTATAATGTTATTTTCAATTTACACATGCACACATGTTCCCCTTACTAATTATTGTGTATATAATTATTTTTAATTTACACATGCACACATGTTCCCCTTACTAATTATTGTGTATAAAGTTATTTTTAATTTACACATGCACACATGTTCCCCTCACTAATTATTGTGTATATAGTTATTTTTAATTTAAACATGCACACATGTTCCCCTCACTAATTATTGTGTATATAATTATTTTTAATTTACACATGCACACATGTTCCCCTTACTAATTATTGTGTATAAAGTTATTTTTAAATTACACATGCACACATGTTCCCCTCACTAATTATTGTGTATATAGTTATTTTTAATTTACACATGCACACATGTTCCCCTCACTAATTATTGTGTATATAGTTATTTTTAATTTAAACATGCACACATGTTCCCCTTACTAATTTCTGTGTATAATATTATTTTTAATTTACACATGCACACAGGTTCCCCTTACTAATTTCTGTGTATAATGTTATTTTTAATTTACACATGCACACATGTTCCCCTTACTAATTATTGTGTATATAGTTATTTTTTAATTTACACATGCACACATGTTCCCCTCACTAATTATTGTGTATAAAGTTATTTTTAATTTACACATGCACACATGTTCCCCTTACTAATTATTGTGTATATAGTTATTTTTAATTTAAACATGCACACATGTTCCCCTTACTAATTATTGTGTATAAAGTTATTTTTAATTTACACATGCACACAGGTTCCCCTTACTAATTTCTGTGTATGTTATTTTTAATTTACACATGCACACATGTTTACCTTACTCATTTCTGTATAAAGTTATTTATAAATTTACACATGCACACATGTTCCCCTTACTAATTACTGTTTATAAAGTTATTTTTAATTTTATACATGCACACATGTTCCCCTTACTCATTTCTTTGTACATAGGTTATGTAAGCTTTTCAGCAGTATATGGTTGACCATTTGTATGTAATTATGTCCGTGTGTCTGATATGTGTGTGCATCATTCTGTGATCTGTTATTTTTATTTGGAATCAATAATAACAATTTTACAAAGCTCTGGTATCCTGTAGTTTGTGTCGAATCGTAGTGGGATGGTTGTTAAAAACTTAGTGCTGCACAGTACTGCCCCACCAAGAATATTTTTCACCAGCCGCCACTGCTCACACCGCTAAGAGTTAGAACAAAAGAACTCCAATACTTGATAAAAGTTACTCGAGGCGACAATTGGCATCTGAAGCTGCTACCTTGTTATGTTTACAACAGCTGAGAGGGAGGCAGAGGGACTCATCGGCCTGCAGCAGTGCTGCGCAGAGGAATATGGGATGTGATTTGGTTAGGTCCAGATAAACTTTATGTTTCTGAAAAGTTAATGCACTTAAAAACTTATATAGGTAGCTTACTCTTAAACTGTGATCATTATTTTTTGGTGGGACTTCTTGTAGGCAGAGAAAATACCTTTGTTCTTGGTTCAGTGCTTCCCTGTTTGTTGCTAGTTCTGTGTAGCAGACTCTTACATACTGTGCCTTACTGAGGGAGAGAACTTTCTACTGCATCTAATGTACTCAGTGGCCATTTGGAGCTGGTACAACCCCACTTCAAAACTGAACTCTCCCTTTAAAATTATGACAAAGTAGGATGAAGGGACCCCTTATCAGACATCTTCATTTCTCAATTAAGCATGGGAATAATATAATGTCACAAAGCCCAATTTTGTGAAAAATTGTACAGCATATTCATTTCAGGGTTGCAAGAAGGACGGAAAATTTGATAGTAGCAGCATTGCACCATAATAATTAAACAGTGACATAGTCCAGCACATTTCTATCAGTACAGAAAAATAAAAATGCAACTTTTCTTACAATTTTTGAATTCATAAACAAGAAAAAAATACACAAAATATGATCAGTATTATGATGAAGTTTTGTTCTTGCTCTGCTTCCTCTGTTTTAACAGCATTCTTTGGGGTTTCTTGTTTGTTTGTTTGTTTTCCAGAGTTGACGTCCCTACTAAAATGCGTGTAGAGCGCTGGTCCTTCAGCTTCTTTGAACTTCTGAGTGACTTAAGGGGCAGAGATGACTTCAAGATCTTTCTCAAGAAGGAGTTTAGTGGTATGTGTCTGAGTGCGATGAAGAATATTTACATATAATTTTTCTCTTGTTCAGTTTGGCTCATGACACCAGAGATTGAGGGATATTCTTTGTATTTTGTAACTTCTGTCAAGAAGAATAAAAACTCTGTTTGGTTCTGTGGTGTTGGTATTACTGCATCACCATGACTTATGACTACATTTAAAAGACTTTAGCTCAAATAGTTTAGTATTAAAACATGATTAGAACTTGAACCATTTCCCAACCTTTATACTGACTTGTGTATTGTGCTTTAGCTAACTCTAGATGCCTCAAAAAGTCTCTGCAAATGTGGACAATAAGATCAAGTTAAAATAAGTTGTGTATTATATGTGTTTAAATTAAAACAAGAGAAAAAAGCAAAAGCGAGGATACATAGATAATATTACAGAAATTAAGTGACACTTGCTTTTATTGCAAACATAATAATCATGCTGACTCAAGGTACAAGATTCATGTTCTTATGATTTATTCCAGCAATTTATCAAAAGATTTTTGACAGTATCTTTTCTCTGCCACAAACTAATATCTTGATCAAAGTTCTAGTAGGACCCAATCCAGAGCTGGACAAAAGAGGATAATGTCTCAATCTCAAGATGTTCACAAGTCTGTGTGTATATGTGTTCAGGGGAGAACTTGGCCTTTTGGGAGGCAGCTGAGGAGCTGAAGTTGGGCACTGCATCTTCCATGTCAACAAAAGCTGAGACAATCTTCAAGTAAGAGATGAAATTTACTCTTTTATGTGCATTGCCTTTTTAAATATTAGTATTTGGGTCTTGAAAATTGTTGCAGTAACAAATCAACTAGACATCAATTCACAGTGCGGAAAAATATTTTTTGATGAGGCATAAAGGGTCATGTACACTAACTGGTCATAGACCAGCAGTTTAACCCACTGATCTATCCAATTGCCAG
Source organism: Scarus forsteni (assembly GCA_036419115.1). NCBI lineage: Eukaryota > Metazoa > Chordata > Actinopteri > Labriformes > Labridae > Scarus > Scarus forsteni. Next base: position 6,864,068 of record JAZDUH010000400.1, on the reverse strand, counting down.
GCAAGAAAAACCTTAATGGTCATTCTGCTTTTTACAAAACAGTTACTTGTTTTTTTTAAAAAAACTGAAGCTACAAAGTCATATTAATTTCAAGGCTCTGTGTCATCAGGACTTTCTTAGCTCCTGGTGCCCCCCGCTGGATCAACATTGATGGCAGAACAATGGGTCTTACAGTAAAAGGCCTAGAGCACCCGCACCGTTATGTGCTGGAAGCAGCCCAGACACACGTCTTTCTGCTCATGAAGAAGGTGGGTTTTTCGCCTGAAATGTGTTAGCCATTACATTCATTCATATGGTAAACACTGACAGATTCATTTTGAGATGTGTAGCCCTGTTTTGACTGAAATGAAAAGAGGAAGGGGTCATGCTTAGTGTTTTAAGAGGGGGTTTTCATTGAAGCTGAGTGCAATGCCCGTGTAAAACCATAAATCTGACTTGACTTGCTTTAAAGGTCCTACTTCTTCAAAGAACACATTCAGGAGGAAAAATACAGTTTCTTTCACACTTCAAAGGAACAACTGAATTAATCACATTATGGGAAAACAACTGGTATCATCTCAGGGCAACAGGATAAAAATGTTGAGATCAAAAGAAAAAAAACTGTTCTTGTTGGGCACACCTGGTCGCAGGGGCCCATCTGAGTTGTCGTTTGTGGGTCCTGAGGCCTGCTGTTCTGGGGCCATTTGGCACTGCTCCCACATTTCCACTTTGTCATGGCTGGTCAGGGCTGGCCCTCACTAGCCTAGCCTCTTAGTTTGCACCTCACTACTGACACATTGCACTTCTGTATATGTTTTCCCCTTTGGGCACAATCACAACATTTAGGTTTCTTAAAGTCGGGGTTGGTAGGTCAGTGACTACCTCGCCTCTGCTGCCTCTCTCGTCTGCCTATTTTAACTTCACTACATACACTAACTTAGATGGGAAGGTGGGGCAGAGGGTGCTGGGGGGGGGTGCAATCTGTTTTAGGTTGTGACCCCTCTATACCCACCTCTCGCCTGACTCACCTGCCTTCTGTTTTTTTTGTACATCCACTTATCTGGGGCAGGCAGGGAGAGGGGGGGTCGGTGGGCTCCCACTCAACCTGTTTTTTCCCAGTTTTAATGCACCGCATTACACTAAGAGCTGCACTTAATCATGGTGGAGGGATAATGTATCTTTGTCTGGGATCAAAGATACAGAATAACAGGGTGGACAAGGGGCGAATCACTAGTTTAGACTATGCGCTGCTGGTGGGGTCCGACCTTTTCTGGCCATGACACTGTGCTGGGGAGCCCATCTATATCAAGTGGGATGGTGTTGGTGGCTTTTTAGTGGCTCCAGTGCCTGCAGGTGTGGACCTGGGGTGCGGTGGGCCCTGCTGGGTTATACATCCCTTGGTGGCCTGTGGTGCGGGATCCAATGGCCTGCTGCTCTCTGGGGATCTCAACATTGGTGGCTGTGTTTGGGTTGTTTCTCTGTGCGAGTGGTCAGGTGACCTCCTTGGGCATTTGGGCACTTCTGGGGGACATAGCATGACCTCAACCTCACCACGTCCCGCCGCACCTGTCCTTGCTATGACTGGTTCCTGGAGCCACATAGGATCAGCTGTGGGCCACCTTCCCCTGGGAGGGGCCTGGTGCCAGGGAATTTTGCTCCCGGAGGGCTGGGGGCCTCTGGCCTGCCATGGGGGGTTGGGGGTGGCTGGGTGCTGGGGGGTGGGGGTGGGAGTGGCTTGGGGCTAGATGGACAGGTGGTTGGTCAAGGAGGGTGCTGTCTGCGGGGAGCCTCCGCCCCTGACGCCCTGGTGTTGACCTTGGTGCCTTTAGGGAAGTGGGTTGTGCCTCCTTTGGTCCTGGGGCTGTTCCTGGGTCAGGTAGCTTTTGGGGCCTGTGCGGTGGGTCTCTGGTGGCCCAGGGTGTGTCCTTGACCATGGTCTCCCTGGGTATGGACAACTACTTGGGCATTTGGTGACCACCTCACATGCATGCCTGGACAGATACTCAAACTCCTGTTGAGACTTACTGTAAAGAAGTGATTTGTCCCATCAGAACATGCTGAGTTGGGCACTCTCTCACATTTTCTCACATCCTGTGATGCATGCTCCCTCCATATCTCATCCCTGTGGGCCCACCCCCTACTATCAAGACTCCACATCTCAGGTGTCCCTGGTTTCTGACAGCCTTTACTTCCTGTATGGACTTAGATCAGCCTAGCACTTGGACTACTATCTCAAAGTAATAACACTACCTGTATGTACTCGTTCACGTTTGTCTTCTGTCTTCCTACCAGTCACTATTTTCCTTTCTTTCACACTGTGATGCAACACAGCCTTCCCCTTCACCTCACATCAGGGATTAAATAAAGTTTGATTTGCTGGAGTAGCCTACAGGGAGGGCTGGTGATGGTCACTGGTAGCGGTGAAACATAATTACATATCTGTCACTGCTTAAAAAAAAAAATCATTGATCTTTTTAATGCTGTGATCGAAAACAGTGCTCAGCTGATGATGCATGATGATAATGCAGACAAGGGGAAAAAAGAAAATAAAGAAAAATATGTATTTTTTTATTTTTCTTGTGTGCTGTTTTAAAAATTCCAGAAGCTGCATATATATGTATATATATATATATATATGTGTGTGTGTGTGTGTATATATATATATATATATATATATATATATATATATATATATATATATATATATATATATATATATATATATATATATATGTATATATATATATATATATATATGTATATATATATATATATATATATATACATATATACATATATGTATGTTTATATATATGTATATATATGTATATATATATATATATATATATATATATATATATATATATATATATATATATATATATATATATATATATATATATATATATATATATATATATATATATATATATATATATATATATATATAAATCAAAATTGGTTTAGTGAAGAGATACAATGTTTTTTAAATTTCTTATTCTTTCATTGGTACAGGATACTTTCTTTCGTTACCTCAAGTCACCTGTGTACAAAGAAATCCAGAAGAAAGCACTGAACCCTGAGCCTCACAATTTTAGGTTTGTACCTAAACTATTCAAATTCTACCAAACATTTATGCAATTTATAAGGTTCCTGCAAAATATCAGAATTTTACCTTGTATAAGAAAATGTATGTTTTGGCTTGTTGCCTTTTGCCACCTTGTCAATATCTACCAGATTAATCCTATTTAAAAAATCTGAATGCTACTGAAAGTTGTGTATTTCCTTAGAAGATGGGTTAAAATTATTTTTTATTTGTGTTTCAATCCAAGCCAAGCACAGCTGGAGCAAAATGCTCAGAGCCGAAGTCCAGGCATCCATCCTATCATCCTCTGGCAGCAGGAAGAGGAGGAAAAGGCAAAAGCTGCTGCTGCTGCCGCTCCTGTTGATGTCAAAGCCATGATGAGCAAAATAGACAGAAAGAAGTAGAGAAGTACAAGGAAACTACGTCCACCTGTGAGACAATATTTGATTAAATGAACCCCGCCCATGGTCAAGTTATTTACACTGTACAGCAGAATATGTGATTCTTCTGTAATTCTTTTTCAGATATGTATTTAAATGTGAGAAATACTTGTGGCATATGAAGGACTAAAACTTACGAACTGGACTTTTAGGTTTTGAGTTCCATGGCAGCAGCAATGAAGGTATCTCCAGCAATTAAGCAAAAACTTGATAATACAGTGATATAGTTTTTCCAGAGTTTCATTCAAAAGTATGTTGTGTTTTTTTATGGCTGCAATATGTTTTAAAAGGTGTGGTTGTGGCTTTGTTTTCCAACATCTACAAAAGATCTTAATTGAAATTCATTTACTGAGTTATTTACTGAGTTGTTGTATTGCAAACTTCCTAATTATCAAAGAATATCATAACAGTGAGGATAAAACAGCAGTATACTTTTATTAGATCTATACAGTATATGTGTCTAATTCTTTTATTAATAAATGAAAATAAGAAAAAACATGTATTTGTGTGTGTAAGAGTGTTTTTCATAGCGTTATTAGATTATACCATTTTTAGCACAGTGAATTCTGAAACTGTTACTATAATAGAAATGACAGAAATGGCTTGAATTGTGGAACAACCTGACCTAAATACTACGACAGGACTAAAGGCACATTAACACTCATCGTTAATTATGGATTCAGATATGGATAGAGCCTTCTGTCTGTGCTCTGCACTCATTTTGTCCGTATTTCTGCATGTTTCCATAAAGCTTACAGATATAAGCCAAATGGAACAGTACCACTGGAAACTGTGGGGGAAGTGTTGCTGTTACTACTGTTGAGGAAATTATGATCTGCCTATGGAGAGGCAAAAAACAAGACTGAAAAGTCAGCAATGTACCAAGTCTATTATCTCATGAGAAGGAGACAATACAGAGAAGCACACGGCAGAGAGCAGTTCAGAGTACTGTCCGACTGAAACAAATGGGACAATCCCTTATATACCATCTCAAGGAGGCTCTGGCTTTCTGAGGAAAATAAGAACAACATCATAGAGCTCCTTATCAGCTGTTAATTAGGGCACAATAAAAAACAGTTGGAGACTCTCCTCAGGAAATTACTCCTAGGTATAATCTCAAATGTTATTCCAGATCTCTCCCTGACCTCTTTGCTCAGAGAGTGATTTTAACAGTCAGGATGTAAAACAGGAGAGTTCATCAGGTCATTCACACACCAGTAGAGTTGAAGTAACAGAATTGATCAGATAAATAATAAATGTATGCAAAATTACCACCACAACGCCCCCCTTTTAATCATTTATGATAAACTATTCGTCTGTCTGTGGAGACAATGCTTACAGCTTTAAACTTACACATCAATATGAATAGATTTTCGTTACACATCACCTCTATCATGTTCGGTGTCATCATCTGGGTAGTAACTTCAGTAACTTGTATCATATTAAATGGTGAATCTACTATATCTTAAACAGTATACCACAAACATTGATTAGCCTTATCGACATTAAACTTTACAATAGGTACGTATCAAGGATTTGGCAATGATTATTTACCAATTTCCCTCTGTTAATTCCTATAGGTTAAATCGATTCCCAGCTTTAACATCTGGAGATTTTGTCTTTTTCTGAGAAGTTCTGTGAAGAACTTTTTCAGGGGTGAAATTTTTAGAATCTTTGCTTTGAAGAAGCTTTTTTAAATTTGGAATTGATGTGGCATGATATGCCAAATTCAGTTTAGGCATATACGCTGTTTTTCTTTATTCAAGCAAGACAATCATGATGAATGTTTTGCTTCATAAGTAGCATTGTTCATAATAGATGGCTATTGGTTACAATTAATATAAATTATAAATATTATAATAACTTGAGGATAGTTGGTTGAATTAAAACAAGGGTTCAAATGCCCAATCATAATATCCTGCAGAGGCATTAAAGAACACGCACCTTATTTTGTGAATAGTGAATAACTGACACATTAAACATTTATGTGGAATCAGTAAGATTTCCTATTATGCAGCATTGATTCATATTATATATTTTATTCAAACTTACAGGGCAATGATTATCCCAAAAACTACAGATGAATTAAGGCCCATGGGATAGCTGGAATAGCTGAGGCAAAACCTTGAGGTAACCATACATTTTTCCCTTCATTATTAACCACCTTTGCTTCTATTTTAACTGTGATACAGATTGTCCTTAACTGCGCTGTTTTCTTTATGATCTTCAAATGATCTCATGTAGATCAGCGTTCCCTCGGTGTCCCTCATTGGGCATGTGTCTTTCTAGGTCCCTGTGCGTGCACCATGTATTTCAATGTTGCAGCTGTGGCAGCGCTTGGCTTGCACCATGCAGCTGGATGGTCATCGCTGCCTCCTTATAACTATGTGTGATAGCGAGGGATTTTACTTAAAACAATGTTGTCCATTGGTCCTGGCATTTTTCTGCAGTGACTTGTGTGTATCCAGGTTGCTCTTTCCATTATTTTGGATTTTTTGGACCGAATGGCGTATGCTGGCCACTGGATCTGCTTGACAGGCCTCTGTCTCCCAGTATTGTATGCCATGCAAATACGGCTCCTGCTGGAATAATTTTCTGCATACACTGGAAACATTTTGTAAAAAAAAAATTATGCTGCTTCATACATCCCTTTTGACATGTGGTCCAACCCATGTGTCAATCTAGCAGAGGAATCAGTGCTGTAAGGAAGTTAGGCTTCTGGTTTTTACAACAGGTCGTAAACTTTAAAGCAGGCATTCGCCTTTCTGTTGAGACATCTTCAGGCATCTCTTGTAGTTGTACTGCAAAAGTTCCTTAGAAGGAGAAATTTTAGTATTAGTTGAAGGCATCTTATAATGTGCTTAGACAGCAGTGCAGATATAGTTGTAGAATCTGCTCTGGCATTAAACCAAGAAATGTGTTTTCTTTATTTAACTCTTAAAGCCAAGACCATAGTTATAGCCAGAAAATTCTAATTCTTTGGAGCAGAAACGTTTGTTTCACTTTCTGCTAAAATCCTAAAAATATCAAAATGTCTATTAAATTCAACATATAGATTTTTCACATCTCATTTGATACATAAGGTGTTCTTGGCAACTGATAATCCATTTGAGGACATTTTTATAATTTATCTGATTGTATTCAGATGGGGGTTTTTTTGTAATTTGTTGGTCATATTGAGTAGCTAGAGGTATTTAAAGTTAGTCATATCAGCCCTCAGGCTGCAGGCTTGTTACAGTACAACACTATGTTGCAGTCATGAATCTCTTCCTCATCATTTTTCCCTGGAATGGGCAGAAAAGATTAAGGATAGTACATGTGAGATCGGGCATTTCAATGCAACCATTTAGCTGTGGATAGGTTAAGGTTTCAGCTGTAGGAGAATCATAGAGACAAAATTTGACACAAAAGTGTAACATTGCTGTCTCTGCAACTGCTGCTGCAAGTACACATTCAAGGGAATCCTGCTTATAGGATTAAGCTTGGCTAAAAATAAAAAGGCAACAGGTCTTAATTAGTCTCCATGATGCTGTAAATGTATGTTTGTTTTATGAATGTATGTCATAAAACAAAATAAAATCCTCCATTAACTTCAGCTGGTTCAAAACTCAGCAGCTCTCATCATTTCAAGGACACCATCCACTAATCACATCACATCCATCCTGCAACAGCTCCACTGGATTCCCATCGCACACTGCATTCAATCCTATTCCATGCATGCAAACCCATCACCAGTCTCACCTTTCAGACCTTTATTTACAGTTACCTGTTTGTACCATCTGATCTTCTTCCTGTTCTCTCTGCTCCCCTCATCACCATCGGGGGGGGGGGGGGGGGGGGTGTCGTCCAGGAACCAACTCCCCCTTGACCTCTTTAACCCTCTTTAAACCAAGACTTTAAGACTTTTTCTTTAAACTCATCTGTTAAAACTTTCTTAATCCCTCTTATGTGTTGTACTGTAATGGTGCTGCGGAAAACAGAGTATTCAGGCATAAAACACACTTTCTTTTGTTTTAGGCTAAGGGATGTTTGGTATGACTTGAGAAAGTATTAACAGTAGTAGTTCACCCTCTTGTTTAATGAGATAACCCACATTATTTCTCTATGGCTTACAATTTGTCAGGAATTTTGCTTAATAAATGGTGCTTTTTTTCTCAACAGACAAACATATAAAACATGCAGATTAGGTCATCTACATCAACAAACAAGATTGTTACACTGTGCATGCTGTGTACATCAGCAGAAATAAAAGGCTATTCAATTGTGCACAGCACTGGACACCTTCAGTAGACCTGTTTGTCCAGCCTGTTGGTTGGGAGCAGCTATTAACAAATGGCCCTATGTCCTCCCACCTGCAGCTGTTTGATTTTGCCAATGCTACATTTGGGACTGAATAACGAACATTCAATAGCATGGCCAAGTCTTTTGGCAAGCTCATAGCTACCGCACATTTGTCTGCATCCCAATAAATGTCATTAACAGTCAGTACGTCAAAGTCATCAGCTGATTTGTTCTGGTCCCAGTCAGTTTCATATTACATCTCCTTTTCTTCAGATACATGTAAATGCTAAGCAGGTCATGTATGACATGTACATGTTATATGCTTGTTTTATGTGGCCAAAACACAGTATCCAGGGCTTGTAAACTCTGGGACGAGGCGTGCATGTACAACACATCACCATAATCAAGTACAGACAGAAATGTGGCAGCAACAAGTCTCTTTCTGGATTCAAAAGAAATACATGATTTGATTCTAAAATAAAAACCCAGTTTTAATTTTAGCCTCTTTACCAACTGCTGTATATGTGATGGAAAAGAGTGGGATTCATTTATTAAAATGCCAAAATATCTATAGGTCAATACAAACTCAATTTGGGCACCCTCTGAGGTGTAGATGGAGGGCATGGTCAAACGCTTCAATCTGTGACTGGAAAACAGCATTACTTTTGATTTTTCAGCATTTAAAACAAGTTTCAAGTCATGAAGATATCTTTGCACGATCGTAAAATCCAGTTGTAATTTAGACAATGGTTGCTCTGGTGTGGGTGCTGCACAATATATGACAGTGTCATCTGCATAAAAACTAAAATGTTTGCATCAATAGCACTGTCGTTGATATTGTTGATATACAGAATAAAAAGGAGTGGCCCCAGGACTGACCCCTGCGGCACCCCCTTTGTTACTGTGTTAGTGGCTCAGAAGAGAGGCGCTCAAAGTGCACACACTGTGTTCTGTCAGTCAGGTAGTCGCTGAACCAGTTTATTGCCTGCTCAGATAGCCTCGCTTTGGCCAACCTTTGTTTTAGAATTGTGTGGTCTACAGCAGTGGTCCCCAAACTTTTTATCACCTGGACTGGTCAAAGCTTGACAATTTTACCGCGGCCTGGGTGTGTGTGTACGTAGATTGTTTTTTTTTTTTTTTTTGATCGTCTTTTTTTATTTATCTTTTAGTTTTTCAACAGCAGTACAAACTACATGCATTTACAGTGATTATATGTATTTATTCCCAAATACATGAACATAATAATTATAATTATTATAATTATTAAAACAATTGTAACATAATGGCCAGAAAGTAAAAAGTAAAAAGTGTAAATGTACACTACCTAAACACACATTCACAAAAAATATACATGTATACTCCACTTGCACACTACACCCTAAGTGTTAATTTCATCTGCATTTACAGTTTCAAAGTGAGCTAAAAAGGTTGCCAAGCATCGAAGAATTTCTGAATTGACCCCTTTGCAGCACACCGAATCTTTTCCAGTTGAATATAGCACATGACCTCTCCCACCCAGTGTCCATATACAGGTGGCATTGGTTCCTTCCATTTTAGTAAAATCAATCTTCTAGCTTTGAGAGTACAAAAAGCAGTTACATTAGCTTGTGGTTTAGTCAGGCTGATATCTTTCAGAGTCACTCCAAACAGGGTCATGAAGGGACATTGTTTTAATGAAGTGCTGTAAGTTTCAGACAAATAACTAAAACTAGATTCCCAGAAACTATTCAGTTTTGGACATGTCCAGAACATGTGTATCAGAGAGGCAGGTCACTGTCGACATCTGTCACGTCGGGTCAAGATCCATCTTAAGTTTACACAATCTTGTTTTAGTCCAATGAAGACGATGTACGATTTTAAATTGAACCATTACACGTCTAAGACAAATAGAGGATGAATATATTCTGTCCACTATTTTTTACCACTGTTCTTCGGAAATTTGTTGACCAAGATCCTCCTCCCATTTTGTTTTAAGTGAAACCAAAGACACCAGCCCGCAGTTATTTAACAATTTATAAATAGTACTTATTGCTTGTTTTGCATCTCGTTTAAGATGGAAGATATCATCCAAAAGAGATGGAGGTGGACATGAGGGAAAGAGGTCAGTATTACAGGATACAAAATTTCTGAGTTGCAGATACCTGAAGAAATGGGCCCTAGGAAGATCAAATCTTTGTATCAGTTGCTCAAAAGAGCTAAAAACATTGCCACAAAAAATGTCATAAATTTACTTTATTCCATGCTTTGACCACATGTTAAATGCCTCATCTGAAATCGATGGAATAAACATACAGTGTTTTTGAGGTGGCGCTAAAAGTGATAGATTTTGTAAGTGAGAAATGATGTGTGAACTGGCTCCATATCTTCAGTGAGTGTATAACCAGTAGGTTTGAGGTGAAGCTGGACACTGGTTGTGTCAATGGTACCCTGGCACAAAGCAATGATATCAAAGTTACTTGGGTGGAGTTTTCTTCCATGGATACCCAGGCATCCAAGGTGGAGTCATTTTCTTTCCAGAATGAAACAGCTCTTATGTTAGCAGCCCAATAATATAATAAAATGTTTGGAAATGCCATCCCCCCCGTTTTTCTAGGTTTTTGTAATATACTGTATTTGATTCGAGGTTGTTCCTTATTCCAAATAAATGAAGAGATTTGTTTTCTTAAGTTATTAAAGTTATTAAAGCAAAAGAGGCAGTAAATCCCACTTTTCAAGATCTTGTTTTAGTTTAGAAAGTAGAAGTGAATAGTTTACTTCGTACAGTTCATTAAAATTACGTTTAATCCAGATACCTAGATATTTAAATTGGTTGTAACAAACTTGAAAAGAAGTTGAAATTAGAACAGATTGCTTCACTCCTGCTTTCCCAATAGGCATAAGCTCACTTTTTTGCAAGTTCACCTTGTACCCTGAAACATCCCCAAATTCTTTAAGTAGATCCATAAGTTTGGGAATACCATGCACAGGGTCTGAAATGAATAATAACATGGCATCAGCATAAAATGCCACTTTGTGCTCGTGGATCCCCCGTTTAATACCTTTAATATCTACAGATTGCCTTAAAGAAATAGCCAACGGTTCGATGACCAAAGCAAACAACAGGGATGACAAAGGGCACCCCTGTCTTGTGCCTCTCTGCAGCTCAAAGTACAGAGATAAGTTGTTGTTACACACAAAAAACTGGTGGGTTAAAAATCACCCAATGTAGGTTGTTTTATAACCCACCTGCTGGTTCATTATAGCACCAGCTCAACAGTAGTTAATTTGTCCCAGCAAGATGGGTTGGTCCATTTTAATCCATCAGATGAGTTAAATATTTTACCCAAATTCTGGGTCAAGTTAATAGCAATTCTGGATAAATTCAACCACACATATTTGTTATACTCTACCAAAATGCTGGGTCAAATTATTTCATTCTCTGCATTCTTTCAACTACATATATTTACTATTTACTTTACTCAGATACTGGACAGATTTGTTTCTACTTCGGGTGGTTTCAACGACATACAGTTGTGATAAACTCCACTCAAATATCAGAGTTGCTTTAAGGTTATGGTGAACACAGATTCAACAATTCTTTACGCACTTCAAAGATGCTGACTTGCGTCATGGTTAAAATTTACGTTGAGTGGCAAAATATATATCTGATCAAAACACGGGTATCATTAACATGAAAATCTACAATTTTGCTTAATTTCTAACATTTATATGCTTCCTTCGTTCTTTGCTATGCTATCTTGCCAGTGGGCGCGGTGTATTCTGGGTAATTTCTGATGCCCCTTTCTTTCAAGTGAGGTGCTGTTTTGCAGTGTCTTCCTGGACAGCAGTAAATATCGAATGAGTTGGCTCGTATCTTCTGCACGGAAATGGCAGCTAAGATAAAACTGGCGTAAATAAGGTCTAGTTCAAAAGTGCGCTCTCGCGGGTCAAAGAAGCACGAACGCAGGCAAATTCCAAGTTTGACAAACGTTTATTAAAGTTACACTGGGTGAACAATAACAAACGGGAGTTGCTTTGTGTCGCGACGCCCCAAAACAACTGAAGTTCAAGTTGATGTATGCATATTATATAGCCTTGCGGGGGGATTCCCCCGTCTTCTCGAAGCTTCCAAGGGGTTCCTCCCCTTCTCCCTTCAATGGTCACATTCTCTTAGTTCTTCATTACAAAAGTATATTTTTCCTTCTTATAAGCCTAAATACACTTCTATGGAGTCCATATTTTATTTATTTTGATCATTAAGTTAAAATGAGATTTGTTACTATCATTTCATGGTTTGTTCAAAATGGCTGGATTGATCCAAAATGGCTTCCCTTCCAGGCCCAAATATGGTCGTGTTTTCCTGTCCCTCTGTGGGCACAGAGTGAGCTGTTATGCCGGGAGATTGGTTTAGTACAGCATGTACTTTCTTAAAATACTTATCTTTAGTTTAATAAGTTTAACTTTAAATCATGGACTTCTTTAGACATGTATTTAGGCTCTATGGTGTGGGAGGTAATCTGTTAATAACATGTAAGATTGTTGTATTAAACACATATATAAATGAATCAAACTTGTAATATAAAGTCAGTAAATTGTATAGTGCTGTAATCCTAACTACATTGTGAGATTATAAAACTTTATGATATCCACCTATCACAACACATTTTGTGTTGTTTTTAACTACTTAAAAACCTGAAAAGTCAAAACATTAACATATTATTAATATAATATAATATATTTATTTTGATCATAATATAATATAATATATTATTATATAACAATTATTACATTTGCTGTATTAGTCATAGCTCCTCTTCTGTTACGTCTAAACAAACAGATACTCAATGTTGTTATATGAACAATTTACCATTATTCAACATTTCATCACTCGAAGTACATAAAAAGAAATCACAATAGAACATGCATAAAGATAATCCCATTGGCGGTGATGCTAGCAAGACATCTCAGGGCAATTTTACACTACAGTTTGGTCTTTGTTTCAGGGGGTTTGTAGTCCTTCTTCTTAACCTTATGGAGAATTGGGAAACCCCTTCACTAAACTTAAATGTGCAAAACCAAGGGTAACCAAGGTAACTTCTGTGCCTCTGCTTTAGTGAACCAACCACAGCTAAATTAATGAAGGATAAATGTCACAGTCTCAGTCTCTGCCTCAGCCTGCCACATTCCAGCTTCAGCCTAATCAGTCCAACTCAGCTCACCTGCACTCCTGCTCATACCTGCACCTCATCTGCTGCAATCAAGCCACCTTCTTAAACCCCAGCTTCACACACAGTCAGTGTCAGACTGTCTTTGCCTTCATGCTGAGAACCCCAGACCTGTCTTCTTGAATGATCACCCATTGCCAACAAGTTTTGTTCCTGGTTCTGCCCTTTACGCCTGACCCTCGGCTTGACTGCAAGGTATCGACTAGCTTCTGTTTTTCACTTACCTGTCTGCCTGAGTCCTGGCTATCAAACCCGCCTTCTGTCTCCGATGCTGAGTATCTGCCTGTGTATCCTGACCTGAGGTGGCTTTCCTGGTATCCGACCCTCCTGCCTGTCCTCGACGCCGAGTATCTGTCTGTGTATCCTGATCTGTGGTGGCTTCCCTGGTATCTGACCTTCCAGCCCATTCCAGTTGTTCAGTACTCGCTTGTGTGTTTGATCCAGTGGTGGCAGCCTGGTTCCTGGCTTTCTGGTTCATCCTGCACGCTAAAGACAGAGTGAGTCCAATCCCAGTCCTCCTGAAAGCCTTTGTGTTGCCAAGCGAGAGTGAGTCTCCTGTGTGGCCAATTGGTCTGCACATTGGATCCCTGTACAAAGGCTCGCGGGTTGGATCCCCGCTCTCACCTCTCCTGTTCGTCTACAAAAACTGTGAGTTTCCATCTGCTGTTCATCTCCAGTGTGGTCGAGTGGTTAAAGCACCGGACCGGCAAGACAAGGTATGGGGTTCGATCCCTGCACGGAACTGTGCTTATTCAAGACCTGTCTAATAAAGTCTGGTTATTGTGAGCCACAACTGCGACTTTGCTTCTGGGTCCTTCCTGAGTCCGTGTCAATAAATGGAATCCTGGCTTAGTCTCCTATCTAGGTTTTGTGAAATACTCCTCAGGTGGTATTATGCGTGGGTACTCGATGCATAGAAACTGACTGGAAGCTCTGTGTAAATTGGTGCAGTGCGTGGTGGAACACGTCTATCAACGTAATGATAGACGTGTACGTGACGTAATACAAAGCACAAACAACCCAGGTGCTGAGTTAACTGAGGCGTGTTGGGTTGATGGATTTTTACTCAGTCAGCACATGAGTTGTGCAAAATTAACCTAAATCCAACAGAAATAACCCATGATAAATAAACAATAATAATAAAACATTTCACAACCCTTGACTAGATGAAAAAACCCAGCTGTTTTTAGAGTGTAGTACATACAGCAGCCATAGGGGAGGAATACCTTAATCCAAGTAATAAAGTTTGATCCAAATCCAAATTTTTTAAGAGTGTAAAAGAGAAAGTCCCATTTCACCCAATCAAATGCCTTCTCAGCATCGAGTGAAACTATGGCTTCTGAGGTCTCATTTTCAGATTGGCTATAAATTATATTAAACAAACGGCGAATATTAAAAGAGTTTCTGTTCTTAATAAAGCCTGTTTGATCGGATGAAATGATGGACAGTAAGCAGTTCTCCAAACGACTGGCCAGAACTTTAGCAAGAATTTTTGTATGTGTTCAGAAGTGATACTGGGCAAAATGAGCTGCACTGAAGGATCAATGAAATCACAGATTGTCTTATTGTTGGGGGTAAAGTCTGCAAATTAAACGACTCCTCAAAGACTGACATTAATAAAGGGGTAAGTGGGTAGAGAATTTTTTGTAGAAGTCCAAAGAGTATCCGTCTGGACCAGGAGATTTTCCAGATTGCATGCTTTTTATGGCTGTTGAAATTTCTACGGCAGAAATTGTTTTTTCAAGGCTGGAAACAGAGTCTGGGACAGTCCAGGGCAGGCATATTAAGATTCTGAAAAAAATCCTCGATGAGTTGTCAGTGGGATGAGTGGAGCTATACATTGCCTGATAAAACTTGAAAAAATATGTATTTATAGCTAAATTATGAGTGCATTTAGTCCCCTGATCATCTTTCATTTCTGGGATGGCCTGATTAGCTGTTCTCTACCGTAGCTGCTGAGCAAGAAGCTTTCCTGTTTTTTCCCCATGTTCATAACTGTGACTCCGTGATTTTAAAATAAGATATTCTGCTTGTTTAGTTGATAAAAGATCACATTCAGTTTGCCACATCAGACGACGTTTGTATATTGTCTGAGTGGGTGCAAGACTATACAATGCATCCAGTTCCTGTAATTTATTTGCTAATTAAGTAAGGCGTTCTGTTGCCATCTTTTTCTGTGCAGCACAAAATGATATTATTTGCCCTCTCAAATATGCTTTTAAGGACTCCCAAACCATTGAAGAGGGCATCCCTGGGGTTTGGTTAATGTTAAGAGATACTCCATTTCTGACTTTATGAAATTGATAAACCCCTCATCTGTAAGTAATAAGGGATTCAATCTCCATGGTCGATAATTCGAGTGAGCATTGGGAATATGCATTGAAAAAAAAAAAGAGGAGAATGATCTGAAATCACCATGGGCTTGTAATCACTTTTGATCCAAAAGAAAGTAATATATTTGTGAAAAACTTTTACGTTTAGGTGAAAAAAAGGAATATTTACGCAATGTTGGGTTGCGAAATCGGCAAACATCTACTATTCCATATGTATTCAGAAAACATTGAATTGTTCGTGCTGATTTGGAAATAGGAACACACTTCTGGGAAGTGCAGTCCAAAACTGGAGATAAAGCACAGTTTAGATCTCCCCCAAGAATAAGATGATGGGATGTCATATTTGGAAGCTGTGAGATGACATTGCTGAAAAATTCATGATTGTCCCAGTTAGGGGCGTATATATTTGCAAGAATTAAAGGAAATCCATATACCTGCCCCACCACAATTATGTAACGTTCAGCAGGATCAGCATCTATATTTGTAGCTATAAATGGTACTGACTTATTAATCAAAATGGCTGCACCTCTCACTTTTGAATTAAAGTTGGAGTGATTGACTTGGCCTACCCAACTGATTTTGATAGTAAAATGGTCAGATTTAGTCAAATGCGTTTCCTGGAGGAATGCTATGTCAGTTTTAATCTCTTGTACGTGGGTAAATACTTTTTTCCGATTAACTGGATGATTAAGAGACTTGACATTCCAGCTCACAAAGTTTTTGAAACTACCCATTATAAGGTTCAGAATGGTCAGTACTCATCAGAGCTAGCAAGTACAGAGTGTAGATGCAGCATAGAAAATTAAAACCTGCCTTCATATAATTGAGAAAAAAAACAAGAGAGAGAAAAGAAAAAAAATAATAATGAAAAGAACAGGAAAAAAGGAAAAAAATATGGAACACATTATGGCAATGATATTTAAATGAGGTACAATATCACCAAAATTAAGAGATGAGTCAGAGATGAGTGAACTGCAGTTTGTATGGACCTCTCATATCATTTGACATAAAGGCATATCTGAATCTATAAAGTCCTTATTTAACACAAACTTGTCCAACTAAGCTGTGCTCCTTATCCAAGTTTCAAATAGTCTGTCAACCTATATAGTTAGTTGTTGTCCTCCAGGATACCCAGGATTCTGATATTACACCTCCTCATTCTACCCTCCATGTCTTCACATTTACTCTTCAGTTCAGTTGCCTCTTTCTGTAGGTTTGTTACGGTGGTCTGAAGGGTAGTCATCTGCCCACACTGAGAGTCCGCTCTCACTCACCTCCTTCACTTTGGTCTTAACCTGATTGATCTCAGTACAGGTCATCGCCGTATTGCTGGCTAGCTCGTTTCTAACCGCCTGCAGTTCTGTCTTAATGTGATTAAAGTCCTTAGCCAGTGCATTTCTCAACTTCTCCTTAATCACAGTGATGACATCTCCTACAGCAGAATTTGAGACTTTAGGTCTGTAATGTCCCTATCAATCAGTGCCAGGATAAGCTGCCATGGGGCTAGGTGCTAAATTCTGCTCATCAGTAGACACGTGGGCCGAGGAGGCTTTGGGCCGAGCGTGGTTGACCCATTGTACTTGTATTACCTTAAACTGGAAGCCATGTCAATGATCAGAAGGCATATGAGGTTTCAAAACTTCTGATATTTACATAAAATCAGCATTTGAAGGTCGAAAGCTATACTTTGTAACTTACTCACAAGCTCTCCTCCTCCCCTTTCCCTCACCTCCCACTGTTGGCGACTACAGCCCTAACACTCTGACTCTGGTCGCTATGGTAACATTTAAACATGCCTTCAAAAATATGAGACAGATACACCACAAAAACTAATATATTTTATACTAATAACTCACCATAACGCTTAATCATTGGGAGCCCTGAGCTTGTTTCTCTGCAACAAGACGGTCCCATCTGGGGAAAATAGGAGACAATGACACCCAAAGTGTGTTGCTAATGTTCAGTCCACTCCGTTGTTTTTTTCTGGTTGCTGTCACTGCAGAAAAAATGCTTCACACAGACAGAATGTCAGAAATGGCAACAGGGTTTTCATTGCCATGATGGCAATATCATGGTATTCTGCCCAGACTTTAATCCAGAACACCAGCAGAGTTGTTGTCTCGAACATACTTTTAAGGCAGCTGTCATTTGCGATATCGAGCAGCTGATCTTCTTCTTGCACAGAGATGCTGGATTCCCCTGACTTGTTGAAAAATGGGTTGTGGTTCCATTCCTTGGCAGTTCATGGGTCCTTTGTGGTTGGGAAGTAGTGCTCAAACTCTTCTAAAAGCAAAGATAGGTGATCGTGCACCAGCTGGGAGAAAGAAGGCTCTGGCTCAGTCTCATCCAAAATCCCCACTCATGTTTGAAACATGTCCAAAATGCCTCTGTTGATGCGCCATCCCCACACATCCAGTTTGGCTTTAAATGCAGCCATTTATCTGCCAACTTTAAGACAGTTGTCATTTTACCCTGAAGTGACAGATTGAGTTCATTGAGCAGGCTAAATATGTCGCACAAGTAAGCCAGTTTTGCGACCCATTCCTCATCACTGAAATATGCTGCCAGCTGTGACGTCTTTTCTGAGAGAAATCTTTGCAGCGGCTCTCGTAATTCAAACACACTGGTCAGTGATTTCCCTTGTGACAACAATTTTATTTCCGTGTATAAGAGAAGGCGTCTGTGCTCCACGTCTACCTCCTCACAAAGCTGCTCAAACAGGCGCGAGTTAAGGGCGTGCGCTTTGATGTGGTCGATAACTTTAACAGCATCATCCAATACACTGTGAAATTCCGGTGGCATTTTTCGGCTTGCTAGCATTTCCCTATGAATGATACATGGGCAGATTCACACTCAGGTGCAACCTCCTTAATCCGAGCAGATAAACCATGCAGCCATCCAGTCATGGCAGCAGCTCCATCAGTGAATATGCCCACACAAAATGACCATTTCAGTTTTCCTGATATATAACCATCCAGCGACTTGAACAGTTCTGCAGCTGTGGTTGGCAACGATAGTACACATAACATATCCTCATGCACATCCTCCTGAGATATTGTACATAAACAAGTAGTATTGCCTTATTGTCAATATCTGTTGATTCGTCCTGGAGTGCGTACCACGGTCAAGTATTAATCCTCTCCAACAATTGTGTCTCAATGTCTTCGGCTATTTCCTCAATGCACCGAGTCATTGTGCTAGCTGACAGAGGCACCAGTGCTACCTTTTTAACAGCAGCCTCTCCTGGAAGTTCACGGCAAATGTCTTTAGTGGAGAGCAAGATCAATTCTTCACCAAGAGTGAATGGCTTTTTAGCCTTAGCAATACGGTTAGCTTCCAAGTATGATGCTCTCAATGCATTCCCATTTATTGATGTGGTGGCCCTGAGTAATTTCTTCTGTCCTTCGTGTTCCTGCACTCTTCTTTCAAAATACTCTGGGGGCTTGTCTTTTAAACCAGGGTGCCTGGTCTCCAAGTGGTTAAGCAGCTCTCTAATGAGGCTTCATTGCCTCATTAGAGAGCCAGTCCCCGCATATTATGCAGAGCGGGCTTGGTGCGATAAATCCATATTTCAAGTATGACTCCTCGGATGATATGGTCCTGATTGCCGGCCTGCATGATGCTTGCTGCCACTCATACTCCCAGTACATCAACCAAATCACCACCTGGTTTGAGGAGAATTTCCTCGATCTCAATATTAACAAAACTAAGGAGATGTGTTTGGGAAAGAGGATTGAAGCAGAAGGCACGGGGTCCATCTTCAGGCCTGTAAGCATGAGAGGGGAGGAGGTGGAGCAGGTCACTGAGTTTAAATATCTTGCTACAATCATTGATAATAACCTCCCTTTCCAGGAAAATGCAGATAGCATTTACAAAAAAGCAAGACAGCGACTCCATCTCTTCAGGCAACTGAGGAACTTTAACGCCAGTAAGCAAACACTGGTCATGGTCTACCGGTCACTCACTGAGAGTGTTCTCTCCTTTAACATCATTTCCTGGTATGGGAACCTCTCAGTCAGACACAGGAACAAGCTGACCCGGGTTTTTTACCAAGCCAGTAAAATAATAGCGGACAAGCAGATGCAGCTTCAGGAAATATACAAGCATTCCATAACAAAAAAAAAAGATCTCCTGATCTACAGTGACACTGCCCACCCTCTCAATCCTGCATTTGTTTTGTTGCCATCAGAAAGGAGGCTCAGAGCTCCTCTTGTTAGGAGAGTGGCATGCAAAAGGTCATTTGTGCCCTCTGCAGTGAACATTTCAACCAAACAATCTTGAATGAACTATGAGCTTTATCTCAGAGAACCTATGTGCGTAGTGGAACTGTAGTGGATTATATATTCATGTATTTATGGACTTGTTGTGTGTTTTTAGTGTTGTGAGCTTTATTGTTGTGTTTTCACTGTTGTTGTGGCTGGCGATCAAGATGCCAAAGGCAATTTTCCACTGTGTTTTAAACCACTGGACAATAAAGTCTTCTATTCTATTCTATTCTACATACAGTAAGTGGGGGGCTTTCGTTGGCATGTGCAGTATCTATGCTCCACCAGCAGAATTTGTTCTTCACCATCAACTTTCTAGAATGTTCAAATGGTGCCTCCGTGTTTAGGTTGAAAAAGTAAGCTGTTTTCTGCATTCACGTCAGTTGTGATCAAGCAATGCTGTACGTTTGTTGCATAGAAGATTGGATGTTTATCTCTGTATTGTTTAATTAAAAATATTATGTTTGTGTCGATTGTTGTATCGCAGTTTTGTTAGTTAAAATAGGCTAGATTGTTAACTATACATTCAGTCACCTCGGCCAATTAATTAATGTATATATCTGTATGTTTGCTATCTGTGACTGCATGGCGTGAAAATCCTGGACCCTGGAACATGCTGTTTTCTCAATCAAGTTTTCTCTTTCCTCAGCTCTTATCCATGGCACAAGGTCTCTTCCTATTTACTTGGAAAACCCAGCGAAGAGGGATACTTGGGGGCGCATTCTAGTGGCCAGCTGTGCCATTACAACTGATTGAGTGCCACAGAGCGTTCATTTTTATAATTTTCAAAAAGCTATTGGAGGGCCACTTTGAAGGATAAGTTCGGTTTCTACAGCTTTCACATTGTTAATAGAATGAAGTAGAACAATATACTCACCCAGAAGGCTTTCCTGATCCAAACAGTGCTTCGGGGGATATTTAGATCCAAAATCGAGTGGCGGACATCCGTATAATTGTAGCACACAGGGCATGTTAGCGGTGCTCCTAAAACTGCATTAATCGTCCAAAAACTCATTAGTTTCACCAATATTTCATCATGGTCCGCTCGGGCTACTCCTCCATTACAGTCTGTGTCGCTCCAGACATGTCTTTGTGACTGTGCTGACCTCTGAACTGAAGAAGAAGAATGTTTGCCTCCGCGCATGCGCAGTACTCTCTGGAGAGCTGCCTCTGCGTCCTCCTTTCGATGAGCTCCTCATCTGTAAACTCTGGCTCGAAACTGTAAGGACACCCATCATATTCAACGTTCTCCTCCACAACATCTTCATCCGATAGATATTCATCCATTTTGCACAAAACTGGAAGAAGAAAGTTGTTGTGTAGCCGGCTGTCTTCCCCTGAAACAATGAGCCGCACTGCGCATGCGCGGAGGCAAACATTCTTTTTCTTCAGTTCAGAGGTCAGTACAGTCACACAACATGTCTGGAGTGACACAGACTGTCGTGGAGGAGTAGCGCGAGTGGACCATGATGAAATATTGGTGAAACTAATGAGTTTTTGGACGATTAATGCAGTTTTAGGAGCGGCGCTGTATGCCCTATGTGCCTCATATTATACGGATGTCCGCCACTCGATTTTGGATCTAAATATCTCCCGAAGCACTGTTTGGATCAGGAAAGCCTTCTGGGTGAGTATATTGTTCTACTTCATTCTATAAACAATGTGAAAGCTGTAGAAACCGAACTTATCCTTTAAGAGATGGTGCGGGCCATGGCAGCCCCTGGACCACTAGTTGTTCATCCCTGCTCTAGAGATGTGTTTCCATTAAATAGGATATTCGGGATTATTGTGTAATGTTAATGTGTTATTTTTTCTGACTTTGTTCTCATTAGACAAATGTGTACCCCCATGAAGTTTTACAGATAGCTGTATTCAAGACTGTTTTTTTGTCAGGCTTTGGTCTCATCTCTGCTCTGTCTTGCCTCCTCAAGATTTCTGATTGTATATCACCTAATACTATACATCGTCATATCAATAGCAGAGCCGTACTTGCATCCATTCCAGAGACCGAAAGAGCACAAGAAGTGAAGGATCTGGATCTCAGTCATGATGCATTACCTGATGAGAGAGTCTAGGAGTCAACTGGTGCACTGACACAGATGTATTCAAGATCAAGATAAATGCAAAGCACACACCACTGACAAAAGGGGGCTTGTTCTCATTTGTTAGTGCTATATATGACCCTTTGGGCTTTTTATCACCTGAGCAGGTAAACATAAGAGACAGAGTGGTCAGAGCATGTGCAAATTCTATTACAAAAAAAAGTGAGAATACAACTCCTCTTCATGGCAATTTTAAGCGTGGGACCTGCATAAATTGTCAATACACAAAAAAACTACAAATTTTTTAGCCATCCAATAAATGGACAAACAATTGAAATTAAACACATGTAAATCCAAAAATTTGATTTACATTATACAATGGCCCTGCAACAAAACATATGTTGGAGAAACATTTCGTTCCCTTTGGGAACGCATCACTGAACACAGGATTGCAATTAAAAGAAATGAAAAACTAGTCCTGTTGCGAGACACTTTAATGATGTAAAACATCCCACTTTATCGCTATTTTTCTTTGGCATAGAAGCCATCAAACAAAATAAAAGAGGTGGCAATATTGATCTTATGAGGAAAAAGAGAGAAGCATTTTGAATTCTTTATTTAAAAAGCTTATATCCAAGGGGAATGAACGAGAGCTTTTCAGTGAATGATTTTTTTGTAGTCAATTATTTAAATTTGGTTTTAATATTTGTAAAAAAAATATTTTACACTACTATACTACTTAACAATGTTTTTTTTTCATATCATCTTATGAGTTCTTTTGTGCTTTAAAGACCTATATATGTACAGTTGTGCCCAAAAGTTTACACCCCCCAGCAGAATTTCTGATTTTTCTGCCTTTTCTCAGAAAATATTAATGGTAAAACAAAAACCTTTCTGTCACTCATGGTTAGTGGTTGGGTGAAGACATTTATTGAAAAAAAGATAAGTTTACTCTTTTTAAATCATAATGACAACAGAAACTTCAAAAATGACCCTGTTCAAAAGTTTACACCCCCTGGCAGTTTTGGCCTGATAACATGCACAAAATTTGACACAAATGGGTTTGAATGTCTGCTAAAGGTAACCATCCTCACCTGTGATCTATTAGCTTGTAATCTGTGTGTGTGTATAAAAGCTCAGTGAGTTTCTGAGCTCCTGACAGACACGCACATCTTTCACTCAGTGCTGCGTTGAAGTTTCTGGTTTCTGCGTCATGGGTAAAGCAAAAGAATTGTCAAAAGATCTGCGAGAAAAGGTATTTCAACTGTATAAAACAGGAAAAGGATTTTAAAAGATATCTAAGGAACTGAGGATGCCAAGAAGCACTGTTAAAACTCTAATTAAGAAGTGGAGAGAGAGGGATTCTGTTGAAATCAAACCACAGTCAGGCAGACCAACAAAAATTTCAGCTCCAACTGCAAGGACAATTGTTAGAGACACAAAGAAAAACCCGCAAATAACTTCAGCTGAAATACAGGACTCTCTGAAAAAAATTGGGGTGGATGTTTCAAGATCCACAATAAGGAGACACTTCAAGAAACATGGGCTACATGGTTGGGTCTCCAGAAGAAAGCCATTTCTACACAAATGCCACAAAATATTCCTCTTACAATACACCAAACAGCACAGAGACAAGCCTCAAAACTTCTGGAACAAAGTCATTTGGAGTGATGAGACCAAAATTGAACTTTTTGGCCACAACCATAAACGTTACATTTGGAGAGGAGTCAACAAGGCCCATAATGAAAGGTACACCATTCCTACTGTGAAACACGGAGGTGGACTGATGTTTTGGGGATGCGTGAGCTACAAAGGCACAGGAAAATTGGTCAAAATTGATGGAAGGATGAATGCAGCATGTTATCAGAAAATACTGGAGGAAAATCTACAGTCATCGGCCCAGAAGCTGCGCATGGGACGTTCTTGGACGTTCCAGCATGACAATGATCCAAAACACAAGGCCAAATCAACCTGCCATTGGCTACGGCAGAATAAAGTGAAGGTTTTAAAGTGGCCATCTCAGTCTCCTGACCTCAATATCATTGAGCCACTCTGGGGAGATCTCAAACGTGCAGTTCATGCAAGACAGCCCAAGAATTTACTTTTTGCCAAGAGGAATGGGCAGTTTTACCATCTGAGAAAATAAAGACCCTCATCCATAACTACCACAAAAGACTTCAAGCTGTTATTGATGTTAAAGGGGGAAACACAAGGTATTAAAAACTGGGGGTGTAAACTTTTGAACAGGGTCAGTTTTGAAGTTTCTGTTGTCATTATGATTTAAAAAGAGTAAACTAATCCTTTTTTCAATAAATGTCTTCACTCAACCACTAACCATGAGTGACAGAAAGGTTTTTGTGTTACCATTCATATTTTCTGAGAAAAGGCCAAAAAATCTGAAATTCTGCTGGGGGATGTAAACTTTTGGGCACAACTGTATGTATGTATGTATATATGTATGTATGTATGTATGTATGTATGTATGCATGTTCTTATGTTAATTCATCTTTAACCTTTGTACAGAATCATTTTTATCAAAAACTTTGTATATCCCTGTGTTATCCTTTATGGTCCTTTTTGTGTATGTATATAATGTTACACTGATCCTCTGCTCAACTCGCATCTCAGGCCTTTTACCAAAATGGTGCCAATGATACCTCCCGTTGGACATTTCTCCTCACCCTTTGCCAGCAGCTCACCGGTCAAAAATCACATGGTGACCCAACTGACACACCCCTACAGCCAATCCATAGGCTGTCTCAGATTGTAGCTTCACATGACTGGCCAATTCTTGGAAATGTTTGATAATTCCAAACTTTTTTCAAATTCAACTCTACTCTTTATAAGTGTTGTTTTTAATGCATTTCTGATTACCCTGATGAAGGCCACAAGCCGAAACACATTGGTCTAATAAAGTCATTTCCTGAACTACAAGTGTTGCTGGAGCTCTTTGGATCTCTTCAAGACTTTTATCTCCAAGCACCTTGGAAGTTGGTGAAGTTGTAGGCTACCAGGGGTTTTGACCGTTGGCTTTTTATCACCTGTCATCCTTCCAGCAAAATTGATCTTGCAGGAGCTGTGTGGTAGGAAGATTTCCTGGGATGAAGATAGTCCTACTGAACTGGTTAAAAGATCACAAATGTGGATTTCTGATCTCACAAAGATTCATGGTTTCACTGTGGAGAGGTGTTTAAAACCAACAGGATTTGGAACCATTACATTGGCACAGTTGCATCATTTTGCTGATGCAAGTAAAAAGGGGTATGAAGTCATTACCTATCTCCGTTTGACAAACAAGAAAGAGGACATTCACTGTTCTTTCATCATCAGCAAGTCAAGAGTGTCACCTCTTAAACAGTCAACGATTCCAAGACTGGAGTTAACAGCAGCTGCAGTTGCTGTAAAGATGGACCAGCTCATGAGAAAGGAGTTACAAATGCCTCTGGATGAGTCCATGTTCTGGTCTGACAGTACAACTGTTATGAAGTACATTGCCAGCGAAAATGTCAGATTCAAAACTTCTGTTGCAAACAGAGTATCACTAATCAGAGACAACACAAAGATAACTCAATGGATGTATGTAAATTCTGAATTGAACCCTGCTGACCATGCATCACGAGGGATGAAGGCAGACAAGTTCAGAAAGTGTCAAAAATGGATTTGTGGTCCTGAGTTTTTGTCAAGCAACAAGAGACATTGGCCAGTTTCTCCAGACATGAGAGAAATACAGAAAAATCATGTTGAAGTTAAAACAACTGTAAGTGTGAGTGCTGCTGATGTGCATGAGAATCCGCTCAGCAAGCTCATATGTCATTACTGAGTGGCACAGCTTAAAAAAGGCAGTAATCTGGATAATGAAGTTCAAAAGGTTGCTTCAGAAGCTGAGCACACATTGCAAACGCCTCTCACAAGCAAGTGACAAATGGAGTTTTGAAAAGCAGACTGAGATGGTGAAAAGCCAAATGCAAAAGTTCAGATCAACTATTAAAGGACCTCTGATCACTGCTGAAGATGGGGAAGAAAAAAAGTAATCAAGCTTTGTCAAAGTCAAGGTTTCAGTGAAGAACTTGAGAGCCTGCAGAAAGGTGAGAGGCTTCAAAGGAGCAGTCACATCATCAAACTTGATCCTATTGTACAAGATGGGATTTTAAGAGTTGGAGGAAGGCTGCGTCAGTCTTCACTACCTGCCGATGTTAAGCATCCTGCGATTCTTCCTAAAGGTCATCATGTGTCCACATTGATCCTAAGGCATATTCCCCAAGAAACAGGACATAGTGGAAGAAATTACACATAGTCAAAACTGAGAGGAAGATTCTGGATTTCACAAGCAAATTCTGCAGCAAGAATAAGTGCTGTCCAAATGTGTAACATGCAGGATGACATCAGCAAAACCTGGTGAACAGAGAATGTCAGATTTACCTGCAGATTGACTTGTACCTGATAAACCTCCATTCAGTAATGCGGGCATAGACTATTTTGGGCCATTTGAAGTTAAATGTGGGAGAAACACAGTCAAGAGATATGGTGTATTGTTTACGTGTTTGACTGTCAGAGCTATTCATATTGGGGTAGCTCATTCGCTTGATACTAACTCTTGCATAAATGCATTGAGAAGATTTATAGCTAGGAGAGGCCAGGTGTCTGTCATGAGATCAGATAATGGTCTAAACAGAGTAGGAGCAGAAAAGGAGATGCGAAATGCAATCAAAAGATGGAACCAGTCTAAAATCTCAGAGATGTCGGCGCAGAGAGGGATCACTTGGATATTTTACCCTCCAGCTGGTTCACATTTTGAAGGAGTCTGGGAAAGGCAGATACATTCTGTGAAGAAGATTCTCAACCAAATTCTGAAACAGCAGCCCCTTGGCAATGATGAAGGTCTCCGTACATTGTTCTGTGAAGTTGAGGCAAGTGTTATTGAAAGGCCAATCGTTATTGGCAGGCCAATCACTAGAGTTTCTAGTGACCCCAAAGACTTGGAGGCTCTTACGCCGAACCATTTACTTCATCTGTAAAGACAACCAGTACAGACAACTCCTGGGGTGTTTCAAAGGGGCTTGTATGTGAGGAGAAAGTGGAGACAGGTGCAGTATCTGTCTGACATTTTTTGGAAAACAGAGGATAAAGGAGTACTTGCCACATTTGCAGGAAAGGCAGAAGTGGTTGGTTCCAAGGAGAAATCTGAAACCAGGAGATGTCATCCTCATAGTTGATGACAGTGCCCCCATAGGTTCTTGGTTGATGGGAAGAGTTGAAAGGACAATTTCTGATTCAAATGGTCTCATTAGAGGAGTGTTTGTAAAGACTAAAACTAATGTTTTGGAAAGACCAATAGAAAAGTTGTGTTAAGATAAGATTTTGGTTCCTCTTTGTTTTAATTTTTTAATGATACTCAAACTCTACAATTTGATTTTGCTCTTGTATCTTACTGTAGACCAATTAAACTTTAATTCAGTCTTGCATCTGGATTGTCTTATTGTTCTATTTACATTTGATTGCTTTTCAGCTCTCTTAATTTTCCTACAATACTCTATTTAATTTGAACATATCTTGTCATTGACAACTTTAAAATTGATCATCACTCTATTCTACGGTCGATCTTCAGTACAAGTTTTATTCCTTAAAACTACAGATCACCTTCTCTTCTACAAAACCTTGATCTTAAACAACAATTTCAGATTTTGATCCTATTTCTTATAATTTCTTCCCTTTAACTCAGATTTTACTCTGGAGTTTCACCATACTTGTGGCTATGCCTACTAAGTTAGAGTTTTATTTTCAATTATTTAAGCATGCATGTTGATTTATTCAACATTTACCCATGCTTGATCACTGTCCTCTGAGCCATTTTGCTTATCAAAGTTTAGATCAGTGCTATTGATTCCCAACAATTTTAATTGACACTTTGTGTAATCATTTAAGCTATACATTGTACACACACAATCTTAATCTCTTTTGTTTTCAAACCAAACCAACCATGACAGACACGAGAGAGTCCATCCATGGAGAGTCATCGGACGACAGTGGCACAATATTAGCAGAAATACTAATCAGCTGATTCCAGATTATGCGTTCACAATTCAGAAGACAAGCCAAATGAATCTGGAAGAAATTATGACTGAATTTCTAGCGAAGGCTTCAGTTTCGTCTTTTAAAGACAAGGAGCCCGCTCAGATCCTGGGACACGTTCCTTGTGATGGCGTCACAGTTAAAGCATAAAGAAAATTTGCTGGAACGCGCCACAGAAAATTTAAGGAGCCTATCCCAGCTGTGATTGGGCGAGAGGTAGGGTACAACCTGAGCCGGTTGCCAGTCGATCGCAGGGCCACATAGAGAGACAGACAGCCATTCATACTCACACTCATACCTAAGGGCAATTTAGAGTTACCAATTAACCTAATGAGCATGTTTTTGGTTTGTGGGAGGAAACCAGAGTGCCTGGAGAGAACCCACGCATGCACAGGAAGAACATGCAAACTTCACACTGAAAGGCCCGTCTGACCCGGGAATCCAACCAGGAACCTTCTTGCTATGAGGCACTTGCACTACCTGCTGCACCACCATGCCACCCTACATGAATATTAATTTCTTTAACTGATATCCAGTAATATCCAGAAAATAATTGCTAACAATAAAAAACCTGTGACGCTTGCAGGGTCAGTCGACCTGGGTCAAATTGCCAACAGGAGATGGTTGTTACTGGGTTTAAACCGTTTTTTTTAATCACTGGCAATCTTAATTATCCAGAAATCCTTTTCTCAACCAATGACCAATTTACCAACCCTGTCTTTAACCAACCTTTAAATTCTAAGTTATCATGCGAAGACCTTGCAGTCCACTTCAGAAATAAAACTGATTTTTTCAGGGGAAACTTTATAAACCACAAGCCTGTTAGTTTCAATTCTTTTAAAAATACTTCATTACTTCATTGGTATCTCTTGCACTGTTTTTAACTGTGTTCAAAACATATCTCAATGACAAGAAATGTGATGTAAGCATGGGGGAATGCTCATCAAGAACCTGTAGCATTGCTCAGGGCTCAATTTTAGGTCCTACACTTTTAAATATTTACGTTACCTTCAGGAGATGTCATCAGGAGACACAGCATTAACTTTCACAGCCATGCTAATGACACTCATGGCTTTACATGTCGGTGTCCCCTGATGACACAGAAACCACTGATGCCCTTTTTAACTGTATTTAGATGTCAAGTCCTGGATGGCAGACAACTTTTTGCAGCCCAACCAGGACAAAACCCAGGTTTTAGTTATTTGTACAGGTCCTCAGAGAAAGAAACTCCAAGCTCTATATTTTAATCATTGCAAACATGTTTAAAATGTGGGTGTTAAATTTGATTTCAACCTCAGGTCTGAGCCTCACATCCGAGATGTTACCAAAAAGACTTTCTGTCATTTTAAGAACATCTCCAGAATGCGCCAGTTTCTCTCTCAAGCCAATGCAGAGACTCTTATCCATGCTTTTCTTACCTGCAGAATTGATTACTGCAATGCCCTCCTCTCTGGTCTTTTCAAAAAGAACATTTCACAGCTTCAGCTTCTTCAAAATTCAGCTGACAAAGACCAGAAGGAGGGCCCATTACACAGATTTTAAAGTCTCTCCACTGGCTACCTGTATCTTCTAGAATAGATTTTAAGATGCCTCAATTGAATTCTGGTCCCAAATCTGCAAGAACATTTTCTTCATGACAACAAATGCCAATCTACAACTCAAACAATACAAAATCATTCATAGAACTCATCTGACTGGACACAAAAATGGGCTTCTCATCATCTGGAAACTGTTCACACTGCACACAAAGCTGCACAGATACCTACTTACATGCAGCCTGGAACTGCACACCTGTCCACCACTTCTGGAAAAACATGACTGACTTCTTATCACAAATCATGGGCTGCCACATCCCACTTTCACGTTGGAGACGGACGAAGACTCGCCTCGGTTTAAAGATTATTTTTGTTTGTTACATTCAGCAGCACCTTATTTTGTTGAATACTTTATAGACAAGACTGCTACTGCTTTGCCTGTTTTGTCTTACAGTTTTGCACAGTCAAAGGAAAAAGCTGTAATAGAATATTATTACTGAAGGAAAATGCTTTTATTGCCTTTATTGTTTAGAAAATACCTAAAACAACTTTAAGCTAAATTGTAAAGGAAACTGCAAAAATGTGTCATTATCCGATTAATCATTTAAACAATCGCCCGAATAATCAATTATTTAAATAATCGTTAGTTGCAGCCCTAAAGCACTGCCCTCACAGGCTTGTACATTAGGCACTAGGCATGATGGGTGCATCACTTCACCTGCCTCTCTTCTTACCCTGATGCTCCTTTCACTCTGGAACAGGGTAAATATGGACTCATCAGACCACAATATTTTCTTCCAGTCCTCCAGAGTCCAATCTTTATACTCCCGAGAAAACTCAAGCCTTTTTTCAGGTTGGCCTTACAAATGAGTGGTTTCCTCAAGGTTGCATAGCTGTTCAGTCCCAATCCCTTGAGTTTCTTTCACATGTGTGTGAAAATACTCTTACTTTCACGATTAAGCATACCTCTGAGTTCTACTGTTATTCACTGTACTCTAATGTATGGATTTGGCCAAACGTTTAAGCAATCACCAATCACGATTATTCAGGGTTTTTTTTTTTAACCACATTTCTTCCTCAAAGAGTATGGTTCCCCACTATCCTTCCAGTTTTTAATAATGCACTGGACAGTTCCTAACCCAATTTTAGTAGTTTCTTCAATTTTCAGAGACATTTTCTCTGCTTGATGCATGTCAATGATTTGACCCTTCTTAAACAGACTAACATCTTTCCCACGACCACAGGATGTATATTTCGACATGGTTGTTTCAGAAATGAGAGGGTACTCATTGCATCAGCTGAGGTTAAATAACTTGTTGCCAACTGAAGGATAATCACTCATGCAGTAATTATCCAATAGGGGTTCGTAACTTTTTGCTTTGTTAGATCCTGGTGGTAACTTTTTCGGCCAGGCAGTGTGTGTGTATCTATAAATGAAGAGTCTGGCTTCGGCCTGCTCTATTGGGAAGCCTCTTGAAATAACACTCATAAATCTGTGCAATACAAATAAAGATTGATTAATTGATGACTTTTACCCCTTCAAGCTAAAATGTCAACAATTAAATACTTCTGCTGCTGCTGTTTACAGACAAATTAATAAACAGAAGATTATGAAGAACAACTAAATGAATGTATTGATAAAGGTACAGTATGTCTCAACACCATCGTCAGTGTGTACGCTGGCTCACATTTCACTTTGCACATTTTCATAACAGCACTTCTGTTTATCATTATTGAAATGAATCACACAAGTTGCATTCCCCAAGAGCAAAATTTTTATTTTATTTTTCTTACAATAAACAAGATTTTTAGAAGTTTCCTGAAGGAAAACAAAAAGTCTTCAGCAAAAAGGGTTACTTGGCCATGCCAGACAGCCAACTGAGCTTGAATAATGACGGAGCCACTGTATCTTCATCCTGATTGACAAGCTGCCGGAACAGACTGCCTGGTTGGAAGCTTTCCTCCTGCTGCTGAGAGCAAAGGACAACATGTAGATTAACTAGATTCCAGCAGTATTTGTCATCTAAATTGTTGGAACAAGGTATAAATCACTGTCATTTAAACCACAGTATGTCCAGACCCCTGATTAAAAGAGTCATGATCTGGGACTGGCATACATAAGAATCTAGGCCCTGGACTGATTACACTATTAAAGCTTTATCGCAGAATGTTCATAATACTGGTAGCAACTTCTTTGAGAAACTGTGTGTGCATCTATAAATGAAGTCTGGCTTCAGCCTGCTGTATTGTAAAGTGTCTTGAGACACTTTAAGAAGCCTGTTTATAATAAGCCTCAGCTGGATTTATCATGTGATAATAATGTGAAAGTGACCAGCTTCTCTAGGCCAACAAAAAACAGGGCTCAATAGTTAAAGCTTAAAAGCGCTCTACAATCTCTTTTTCACTTCTTGTAAACAGTCTGTCATCTTGAATCACTGTTCAGAGAGTCTTTGTCATCTAATTAGAGCCAAATGATTCCAGTAGTGTGTACTGCCAGGTGGCTGTATAGCAACAAGAACATGGCTGTCCATAAACATTCATTCATTCATTCATTCATTTCCTATCCCAGCTGTCATTGGGCGATAGGCAGGGTACACCCTGAACCGGTCACCAGTCGATCGCAGGGCCAAATAGAGAGACAGACAGCCATTCATGCTCACACTCATACCTAAGGGCAATTTAGAGTGACCAATTAACCTAATGAGCATGTTTTTGGTCTGTGGGAGGAAGCCGGAGAGCCTAGAAAGAACCCACGCATGCACAGGAAGAACATGCAAGCTTCACACAGAAAGGCCCCTGTCTGACCCTGGGATCGAACTAGGCCCTTCTTGCTGTGAGGCACGTGCACTACCTGCTGCGCCACCGTGCTGCCCTGTCCATACAGTTAAGGTTTAAGGAGAAACCACTTCAAAAACAGTGTTTGGCAGCACTGATGCGACTACTGCTAAGCAGCATATTACTGGTTATGTGCTTGAACATGGTGACAAACTATTGATTGCATCAGGAGCTAGGCTTTTGTTTATGTCCTACTTCTGTCTTGTTACAATCTATCTATCTATCTATGCACATATATACATGTATATCTACATATACACATATACATATATACATATATACACATATATACATATATATACATGTATATATATATGTGTATATACATATATACATGTATATATACATATATACATGTACATATATACATGTATATATGTACATATACACGTATACATATCTACATACACATGTATATATGTATATATACATGTATACATATATATATACACACTCATATATATTTTTATCATATGTATACATACACACACATAAACATATATATATACACATATATACATACACACACATAAACATATATATATACACATATATACATACACACACATATACATATCTATATACATATATACACATATATATACACATATATATACATATATACACATATATATACATATATACACATATATACATATACATATACATATACATATATACATATACATATATACATACATATATACATATACATATACATATATATACATATACATACATATATATACATAAACATATATACATATATACATATATATGTATACATATACATATATATGCATATACATATATACATATACATATATATACATATACATATATACATATATACACACACATATATATACATATATACACACAGATATATATAGATATAAATACACAGATATATATACATATATATACACATTATGTGTATATATATGTGTATATATATATATATATATATACACACATACACATTATGTGTATATATATATATATATATATATATATGTATATATATACATATATATATATATGCAATTCTTCAATAAATGAAAAACAAACAACAACACCTAAAGCATTTTTAATAGAAAGGATATTTTCACTCCACTTCTGATAGAGTTTGCTCTATGAAGTGGAACACATTTAATATTTTACACCATGCGGTAGCACATGCCAACTACATTATGTGACTGGCCTGTAATTAATTTGATTGACACCTTTTCATCCAATGACCTGCCTGCTTTTGAAAGTTTCTGCCCTTTAAAAACACTTTATGGGCTGTTACTCAGATGGTGAAATAATAACTAATGAAATAAATTAAACAGTTCAACAGTTCATCAGGTAATCATAATGGTGAGTTGATGCCCAAACTGAGGAGATGTCTTTGTTGTTTATTGTACCAATAACAGGGACAGTTGGACGAAAAACAAGCCGCCACAACTCAGGCATCAGTATGAGAAAAGCAACTTTGAACACATGTTACATGATCTGTCAGCTTAAACTTGGTTAATGGTTACTGTCAAAAGAAATTGTTCAAGCCTTCTCCTGAGCAGTATTATTGGCCAAAGCACAGTGAGTGGGACTATTAAGAACAGAGCAGATCAGAATCTTATACTTTTTCATATCTGTCATAAGTAGTCATTTTGAAAACAAACCCAAGGTAAACCATGGCACGAAACACCACTCAACCAAAACACACAGACACATCACCGAAAACTGTTACACTTGCCTGTGTTTCTTGCATTTAAAAATGCTGAC
Source organism: Scarus forsteni (assembly GCA_036419115.1). Classification (NCBI taxonomy): domain Eukaryota; kingdom Metazoa; phylum Chordata; class Actinopteri; order Labriformes; family Labridae; genus Scarus; species Scarus forsteni. The sequence goes on along the minus strand of JAZDUH010000400.1, from coordinate 6,830,233 downwards.
AGGACAGAAGAGGTTAACAGAAAACATTAATCCAAGATATGACACAATAATGACTCACATATGACTAAAGACTGTGGATGTCAGGAAATAAAACAACACCTTTAAGAGATAGTTCAGTATTTTTGAAGGGGGGCTGTATGAGCTCCATATGACCACTAAGTACATTAGATGCAGCAGAAAGTTCTCTCCTCTCCCTCAGTAAGCCACAGTCTGGAAGAGCCTGTTACCCAGAACCAGCTGCAAACAGGGAAGTATTGTACCAAGAACAAAGGGTATTTTCTCCGCCTACAAAAACTCCCATAAAGAAATAATATCAGAGTTTAAGAGGGCCTAGAAATGTTTTTAACCCTTCTATGATGTTCGGGTCAAATTAGACCAATTTACAACTTCATACAAACATAAAAAATGTATTTTTCCTCTGATTGCCTCAAGGCCTTATGATATCCTCCACACCAGGCATTTGAACACATAAAATTGCTGATCACCACTTTCATTGAATTTTGACCGGTACAATCAACTTTGAAACACCTGTGGTGTTCCCGGTCAAAAATGACCGGCATAGAAAATGAATGGGTAATACTAGATTATGTTCATCCATTAGATGGAAAACATCCATGCAGACACACACATCCACAACCATCCCCCCCCCCCCCCCCCCCACACACACACACACACACACACATACTGGCTTACATTGCATAGACAGACAAAATCCAAAAACGGGTATGTTGGTGGTTTACGCACCTTTCCCAAGGTCTTAGAGCAATGGGTATAAGGCTTAGACACTGCACAAAAAATTGAGAAAAATTTAGCTCACTTCAGTTCTCAGAAAGAAGCTTCAGGGCCTGAGATATCCCACCTGTCTGGGTGGGGGTTTAACCCAACTTTTAGATTATGGTTTAAACTGACCATAACAGGTTTATGGTGACTTCAGAGGGACAAGAGAGTGACGCACACCGGATATACATGTGTAAGGCCCATGCGATGAGGCGTGCTCATCGTGGGGTTATGGGTCTGGGGTGTTACTAATGGAGGCGTTGTGGTGAAGGTTGGGGGGACTTTTGATGGGTGTTTGTTGGGACGCCAGGCCTATGGCTCCCTCCTCTACCCTTAATGTCTCTCCACTCCCCCCACCAAAACAAAAAAACAAAAAAAACTACATACTGTATTAAAACCTAAACAAACAAAACTCCATGCAAACAAAAATCATTTTAATACACTACATTATCATAAAGGCACACACACACACAAACAAACACAAACAAAGTTTGCAGCTGGTGGTGGGGCCAGGTATGAGGGGGATGGGATGTTTTTCGGGGTTGGTGGTGGTGGGGGGGCTTAACTCAGGTTGGCGTTGTGTCGATCAAGGGGGTCCCAGGCACCCAGTGTATGCTTTTGGTGTTGATGGTACAGCATTAGCATGGTTTACAGCATTAGAAGGGGTGTTAAATACAATCTGGTGATAATTATGCTTGAATCATGTATTCTGTGTTAATATAAGAGAGGTTAAACCAGACCGGTCAAATTTGACCGGGAACACCAAAGTAAGGGGGGGTGACACGAACATAATACAAGGGTTAAGTGCATTAACCTTTCAGAAATCTAAAGTTTATCTGGACTTAACCAACTCACATCATGAATACCTCCACACAGCGCTGCCGTGTGCTGCTAAATCCCTCCACTTCACTCTCAGTTGCTGTAAACATAACAAGCTAGCGGCTTCAGACGCCGGTTGTAGCCTCGTGTAACTTTTATTAATTAAAAAAAGCAGTGATCATGACAGCACTGATGAAGTTCAATTCACTTTGGAGTCAAGAGGATACCTGTATGAACCGGTGTTCACAGAAGAAGAGCTGCTGCAGATGGACACCAAACAGACCAAAAGAAATACAGAGGAAACATCAACGGACACTGGACATCAAGATAGAGTTGGAAATACACCGTGGTGCAAGCGTATGAACTGCTATGACTCAGAGTTACTGCTCTTCTGAATCCTCGAGTTTTGTGGACATTCTTCCATTTCCCTAAAATAAACTGGAAAACAGGTCCCAAACCTGAAGGACCTAATGACAGTTTCTCCTCAAAGTAAGTAATAATGATCTGTCAGAGACAAACAAGCAGAGTAGAGGAGGCTGTTTAACAAAACATTGCAGACTACGTGTCTTTGTCTCTCTCTCTCACACACACACACACACACACACACACACACACACACACACACACACACACACACACACACACACACACAACGATTATTGTGTATCAGCTTCTAATATATAGATGTATAGATATGTATGCACAATCTGTCTGGTAACAGGTAACAAGAGATGTAGGCATTTGCTGTATATGATGTCACCATATGCCCTTGTTATGCAGAGGAATATGGTGAAAGCTGAGTGCTTCATGATGCACATCTGTCTGCATCAAGGGAAGCATCACAATTAACCCATCTTTAAAGTATTTGTCATATATTCTGCTTTCAATCATTCTACAGCTGGCGTCTGAAGCCACTAGCTTATGTCTACAACAGCTGAGAGTGAGGCGTAGTAATTCAGCAGCAAGTGGCAGTGCTGCGTGGAGGAATACATGGCGTGAGTTGGTTAGGTTAATGCACTTAAAACATTTCTAGGTAGCGTCCTCTTAACCTCTGGTATTATGTTTTTATGGGAGTTTTTGTAGGTGAAGAAAATACCCTTTGTTCTTGGTATGATACTTCCCTGTTTGCAGCTGGGTCTGCGTAACAGACTCTCACAGACTGTGGCTTATTGAGGGAGAGGAGAGAACTTTCTGCTGTATCTGATGTACTTAGTGGCCATATGAAGCCCATACAACCCCACTTCATAAAACTGAACTATCCCTTAAAGTCGGACCACTTCTCTTCAAATATCTAAGGCCTGTACAACAAAGAAGCACCTGTTTTTTGTAATTTACAGTCATCTTCATATGCCCTATGGCAGATGTGTCTTTATTCTATAACAGAGGTCAAATATAAAAGTAAACAAATCCATTAAATACAAATAAAAGGTAGTCAACTCAAGCATTTTAACCCCTTTTACTATTTTTTTACCCCTTCTGTAAAGAGGGTTAAAAATAGTTAATTACTCTGTTTGCTAAAAGAATGACAGCAAACAAGTTTCTCTTAAGTGCATCTAATAACCACCATTTACTATCAATAAAACTTTTATTAATGCATATTACTCCAACAATCATAAAGTTTTAATGAGTATGTTGTATGATATCACATCATTGAAGAGGAACAAAACATTAAGCAAAAATTGGGGAAATACCTGAACAATTATATAACTTAAGAAATGTAGCTGCAGGTCCGAGAGACCTCAACAATTTCATCGATGTGGAGAGACTTTTAGTGGAAAAATCGGATTGCTTTTTCATTTCACCCCCAACAGAATTCCAAGCATATTGGCAATGAGCTCTGCTGCTGAAGGGATTGTGGGAAAAGTGGAAACATTCAGGCTGACCATACTCTGATTTTCTGATCTTGTCCTGTGATAAAGTCTTTCTAAAGGGACGTAGAAAACGTTATCTCTAAAGTCTTAGGCTTCAGTATCACTTCAGAATTTTCCTTCTTGTACCTCTGACTAGTTTCTGATGGACTCAGCAGAGAGAATAGATGCTTATCTCTTTAAGATCTTACTAGTAGCCAGCAAAAAAGCCTATCACAAAGCACTGGCTTCCTAAAGGCTACCCTACTTCTGATTTTTTTGTAAACATTGTTACAAAGTTACATCTTATGGAACAGATGACTTACTCAATACCATTTAAAAAAGAACAAGTAGAAAAGCATGTGTGTTCGTTTATGGATATATGTATGGATGAGATGTTTGTATGCATTAGGGCTGTAATCAACCAAAGAAATTGTTGGTCGACTAAAACAAATCAATTATCGACCAAAAATCGACCAATCCCCCCCCCATGCCGTGTTTCTCCCCTGTGTGCGCCTCTTTCCCTCCTTTCTTTCTCTCAACACAAGACTCTTTGCTTTCCTGTCTTCATCAATGAAATGGGCAGTCACTGTCACATAGGACTCCATTCAAAGAGACGTACACATCTGTTATCTTTATCTATTAACTCGGAAACTTTCCCTTTTTACTCCCTCGTATTTTGCCGTTAGTGCGTGCGTAATTGTCTGGCACGCTGGCACTGAATATCCAGGTTTCAATGTTTTTCTTGGCCTTCCACGACACCAATGGGCCTCATATCCTAAGAAATAAAACTGTCAATTTGTTCTGTGATGTCGTTTATGCATTTGGGTGTTAATATGAGGCATAAAATCCAGCGCGGGCTGGGTGAGGGATGCTGCTGATGCAGCGGGCAGCGGTAGGTGCGTATGCAGCTATAAAACAAATAAACGATTATTAGACTAGAATATTGAAATGTTCTTAAATAAAAATATTGAAATGAATGATAAATACATTAAAATGGTGTTCTGAGGCATGATGGGGGTGCTCAGAAAATACTCCCATTTCACTTGATACGTTTCTCCTGATGAAATGAACTGCTGGGGAAAAAATAAATTGACACATTTGGTCGACCAATCAGAATTTTGGTCAACTGAGTCGACTGGTCGACCAATTAGTCAACCAGTCGACTTGGACTTCACAGCCCTAGTATGCATGCATCTTGCGTTACTCACTAGCACATGTTGAGGCTAGGCCTGGGCAAAAAATTGATACGATTTAAAAATCGAGTTGGCAAGTCAAATCTAGTCGTTTTTCCTGAAACTCAAGTTTAACAATTTTTTTAATTCAACCCTTTCATTTTACATTCCCACTTTGAGGCACTTTTCTCTTTACTTTGTACACATTTTTTTTACAACAACAATTAAGTTTTCTATTAAGATTTTTATTTTTTTACGGCAAGCGTTACCTCAGGCATTTTGTTATCTTCATTGTTAATTCAAACAAGTGTATAAAACTACAGTGCACAGGCACTTTGTGTCCATTTCTGTGTTTGGTTTTTTGACCTGGAGGCACTTTAAATGTATATTTTAAGTATAAATAAATGTATATTTTGAAAATAAATTTACAGTGAGTAAATTGAAGAATTTTATTTTTGGGGGGGGGGGGGGGGGGGGAATCTCCCAGCTTTAGTTGAGGCACAAGCTTCAGAATAATAACCCAATCAAGGTGGAATTCTTTTGCTCCAGTCTTAGCTCACTCTATGACCTCCTGGACAATGGCCTTTGTTATTCTATTCAATTTTATTGGTTTTCATAGTTCATAAATGAAATATTTTAAAAATTAAATTAAGAGGAAAATGATCAAGTTGGAAATTGTGCTTTTGCTAACAGACTTAATCATGTTATGGACTAGTCACTGTCTGTAAACACAGTCAATATTATCTACACATTTTAATGGAGACCCCCTACTGAATCCACAACTTCTAAACCACAATTGTGTGACCTCTTACAGTAATTTCATTACAAGGGTTAGAGAAACCAGGAAAATCATATCCTGGGTTTGTTATTCTTGCTTTGAAATACAGGCCTCAGATTCTGTTTGAGTTACTTACTGGTTGATGCAGAGCTTCAGAGCTCCGTGAGGCTGACTTAGATTTCCGTACATTTGACATGCTAAGAGGCAGCAACCCAAACCTACAGAGAAAAGAACAGTCAAGTTAGGAAATATTTGAAATATTCTGTGGGCAGCCACCCTTCTTGAAGCAGACATGTGATCCTGACGCACTCCATTAAAAGACTCACTCTTTCCTGTTAGTCACAGATTTTTTTAATCTCACTAGTACAGTGTCCACCATTACTTAAACTTTGAGCCCAGCCCAGAACAATGAAATATTAATAAAAAGGGAGAGAGAATGGTCCAAAACCAGTGGGGCTCTGCCCTGTCTAATTAGCAACTCCCTACACCTGTCGCTTGCCCCTCTATATCCTGTCCTGGGAGAAGGAGCACTACGTAAAACATGTTCTAAGTTAATCATTTTTTGGGACATAACAAACAATTAACAATAACAATAATCAAGCAAAATAAGTTATATGGCTCTAATATTTTGTAATTTTAGACTTTGATGTTTATGACATAAAAGCTCATATTTAAAGGAAAAGTTCGGTTCCTGCAGCTTTTACATTGTTTATAGAATGAAGAACAACAATATACTCACCCAGAAGGCTTTCCTGATGCAAACGGTGCTTCGGGAGATATTTAGATCCAAAATCGAGCAGCGGACACCGATATAATGGTAGCCTGTAGGGCATAGATCGCCGCTCCTAAAAACTGCATTAATCGTCCAAAAACTCGTGTTTTTCACCAATATTCCATCATGATTCGCGCCGAATGGACCGCCATTGCAGCCTGCGTCTCTCCACACAGCGCTGTGTGGCTGAACTAACCTCTGAACTGACGAGTTTGTTTACATGCTCTTCGCGCATGCGCAGTACTCTCTGGAGCGTTGCGATCCCTTCCTCATTTCTATGAGTCCCTTATCTGTATACTGTGGCTCCAAACTGTAAGGACGTCCATCATATTCAAAGTCCTCCTCCACAACATCTTCATCCCATAGACATTCGTCCATTTTGCACAAAACTGGAAGAAGAAAGTCGATTTGTAGCTGCCGATCTTCCCCTGAAACAATGAGCCCCACTGCGCATGCGCAAAGGGCATGTAAACAGCTCGTCAGTTCAGAGGTTAGTACAGCCACACAGCGCTGTGTGGAGAGACACAGGCTGCAATGGCGGGCCATTCGGCGCGAATCATGATGGAATATTGGTGAAAAACATGAGTTTTTGGACGATTAATGCAGTTTTTAGGAGCGGTGATCTATGCCCTACGGGCTACCATTATATCGGTGTCCGCTGCTCGATTTTGGATCTAAATATCTCCCGAAGCACTGTTTGCATCAGGAAAGCCTTCTGGGTGACTATATTGTTGTTCTTCATTCTATAAACAATGTAAAAGCTGCAGGAACCGAACTTTTCCTTTAATTTGCAGCACCAAGCAGCAGGTGAACACTATCTCAAAGGAAACCTAACCACAAAGAATGCCCCTTTAAATCAGAAATGTCCTAAACTCTTCCAAAAATTACTTCATTTTAATTTTCTGTAGAAGTTTGTTTGTCAAAGCTCAAAACAGTAAAAACTGAGTAAGTTTAAGTTCCGACCTGATCTGACTGCTAGCAAGTGGCAGGATGTTGTACGGCTCCTGGGAGTTCGCACTGCTGCTTCGCAAGGAAAACTGTTTTTCTGAGCCTGTCAGCAGCCCCAACAGTACCTAAAACAAAGCAGGCGTAAGTCCTTAACACTTTGGTATGCTGAAAACTAAAAGCACAATCAGCTCACTGTAGAAACACATAACGTGTAAACAGTGGTACTTTTATTTCTTGCACAACAGCTTTGTTCATAACTCTGAAATGTGAAAGTACCGAGGTCCTCTGGGAAAGGCGATTAAGGTTAGAGTTCAGTGGAGGTGTGAAAACATCAAGGTCAAATGGGTCAATGAAGCTTTCAAGCCAGTCACAGACCTCATGGAATCTGGATGACACACAACAGAGATTTATTTTAACTGTCAGAATGTAAAATGAGAAATAACAACAAAATATTAATAAAGCAAGAGAAAATACGAAATTCAACAAACTTCAGTGGAATTATGCAATTGTTCATTTAATGCATACATAGAATAAATTATTATATCAAATAGACATTCAATGAATATTTACTGTTGGTTTAATCGAAGGAAATAGTATTTCTCATGCAGGAGCTCAAAAAGAGAGCTATAGATTTAACATTAAAATAACTCCTTGACAAATCTTTATCTGTTCATGTGTTTCAGCTGTAATCTACGTATACAAAACACCAAAAGTCTCCAGGTTATGAATTGGTGAAAAACAAGATGCAATTTCTGGGGCTTAAAAATTGAAGCACATGCAGATGTGTAAAAAAAACTGCAGCTCTTCTCATGACCACTTAGGAGGCTTGGTTGCAGGGGCAAAAAAGAACATCAACATATTTACAGCATGGTCCAAAATTTATTTTGGTTGAGTGCACAGATGTCAATATAAGTTGTGCACTATTAGGGGGCATGGCTCATATGACTGTATGGTGTATTATTTGTTGGGAGGCTAAAAGCCTCTCAACTCCACCAATTTGTCTGTTGGTTTAACTACTTTTTTTTTTTTTTTACATGAAGACAGTAGACAAGCTTACATAGATAATAAAGCTTATATAGATAAGCCAATATCTTATACAGCCCAAGTGGAAATGCAATCTACCTTGAATCTTGTTGAGATCGGGAGCTCTTGCCTTCCTCCAGTCTACAGCTCAGTGTGGTGTTGAGGTAACGAAGATCAAACAGCAGCTGTAAGGCCCTGTTCTGAGTCATTGGGAACACGGCCTCCTGTTTAACACGTTCAGGACAAAAAAAATCAAGAGACAATGTCCAACTATACAAAAAAGGCCAGCTTTCCATTCTCATCTGCATAAAAAATCCAATTTATATTAGGGGTGTGAAAAAATATCAGTATCGCAATATATCGTGATATTTGACTCCCGATACAAAATCGATATTTCAAATCTTAGTATCAATATTTTTGTAAAAAATAAAAACTCATATTTTATCAGAATTGGAAATAAAATACAACTTATAAATATGTATGTACAGGTTTTGTTTCATGCAGTTTATTCAGTTCAGACGGTGACAACAGAAATATGTGATTTTTTTTACTTACTGTTGTGCTGTCAATAACATAAAGCAGTTTTTCCTCATGTGTTCAATTACAGTTTGAGCTGCTCTGCAGGTTTGGATGCTTTCAGTACTTGTTAAAGGGAAAACAAGAATAATTTCTTTGCAACATTAATTCAGGTGACTTGATGCACTCTGTGTTTTCAAGTTAAGTGTATTAATGTAACACTGCAGTTGACATATTTCAATTACAATAAAATGGAAAAGTTAAAAATTCACTGTCTCTAGGTTTTCCCTAGTTTACTGTATAATATCGCAATATATCGCAATGTTGTGATATCGTGATATATTGTGATATTATCATATCGTGACCAAAGTATCGTGATACGTATCGTATCGTGAGGCTCTTGCCAATATCCATCCTTAATTTATATGGTCCATTTTTAGCCTCTTCTATTGTACTTTGCCCTTTTATTCCTTATGGTTGATTTCACACTTGCAAACCTTACCAAAAATTCCCTCACATTATCTTAATGGGGCACATCTAAGCTGTCACTTACCTGTGTACAGTCTGTTTAAAGTCAGGGTGACTCAGTGATTAAGTAAATCAAATAATGGAATAATTTGCAGCAACAAGCATGTGCTTCAGTGTGTTAACAACATTCATGTCAAGGGAAGTTTCTCTGCTTTTTATGCATTTAAAATATCTGCATTATGTTTTCTCCTTCTGGCATGGACCACACATATTTATAGAATGCAAACAGTAATGGAGACATGGTGCTGCATGGAGGAGCGTTTTGATAACTCTCCACTCAGGAGCCTGGTTTTAAAAGTTTCCTGATTCAGGCAATCCGCATAGAGTTCTCATGTAAATGCAAGGCCAAAACTCGGTGAAACTTATTGGATTTGACCGTTTCATACCTTGTGTAAATTGCCCCTTCTATATTTTGCAGAATCAGCAGTGAAGCCAATTCAGGCCACAGACAAATTTACCCTCAACTGATGGACATAAAGTCATATTCCCCACTTTTTTATCAACAGAGGAACTATTCTCTAGGCATAACCTCTCCAACATGCAATTAAATACATTAAAAGTTCATCCCCTGACTCAAATTCACATTATATATGTTATTAGCAGTCATATAAATATGTTTACCAGTAATCACAGAAAAACAGCTTCCTTTTGATTGAGGATCAATTTAAAAACTTTACGGAGGTTAAACAGTTTTTCTCTCAGGTCTGATTTTTTTAAACCCTTGACCTCAATGCAAAAGTTTGTTTCCTTTCATAAACTAAAATGTTCTTAAAATATCCCTGGTTGAAAACTGTTTTATGTCTGTGAGAGAAACTTACCTTATTGGGTGACTGCTGTGTAAGTATTTGGAAGTGATCCAGTGCTTGAGCCTGACAGGCCTGCAGCAGCTCATGCAGGGTGGGCCGTGGCAGAGCATGACCACCAACTCTGTTGACCTCCACACATAGCTGAAACAGCAGTGACTGTACGCACCAGGATGGCTGCAGAGAGAGGATGTTTATTTCAGGTCAGTGAGGAGAATCAGAAACTATTGTGCTTCCAATGAATGTTTACTTTCTGGATTGTGCAGCAGACCTGAACAGGAAGACGGATTTTGGAGGTGATGCTGCTTCCCGACTCTGCTTCTTCTTGGATCTCTAAATCTTCCCAGTTTGTTGCTGTTGTGAGGATGGTACCAGCAAACTCAGCATGTAAGGATTTGCCAAATTTATCCAGCAGTACCTGTCACAAAACAAAGCAGTCTGAACAGTCAGGTCTTCAATCAATACAAGACCTCTTTTATTAAAACATTTTGATAAACTCCAACAAAGGTTGAGGATTCATTTCAATAGTTTGCCTATACCAACTGACATCAAAAGGACAGAAGGCTGAATATTAAGTTTTGTGCATTTATGTTTTTTGCCTTTCAGGCTTCACCGTCGCATTTGTTTTCAGAATATAATATATTCTTAAATATTAAGTACAGTATAAAGTACTAGGCTGAAAAATATTCTAGCTTACAGCCAGTATAAATCCTTTTTCAGTCACTTAAATGCATTAAAAATATTTAGTAATATTGGATGGATGGATGTTCTATTCATCCCCTTGGGAAAATAAGTTATTATGTATCCTTAGTATGATCTCATGCATCCTATTACATTTATGGTAAGTGGACTTGAGCTTATAAAATGTTTTTCTAGTCCTTGACTACTCAAAGCAGCTTTACACATCAGGTTACAAATACCCATTCACACTCATTCGCTTACACATTCACTCACTGATGGCTGGAGTTTCAGTGTCAGTCCATCAGTATCAATTTACCCTTTCATGCCCATTTAAATGCCACTGATGCAGCAGTGGGAGCAACTAGGGGATAAGTGTCTTGCCCAAGGACACATCGCCATGTAACACCGGAGCTGAGCTTGAACCTGCAACCTTCCTGTCACTGACCAAGCGAGCACTTTATCACACTAAGCCACCAACTCCACCATTTATGACTTAAAAATGTGTGCAATTCAAAAACATGTCCAACCTTTGACAGAGTGGAGCTCCAAATGCGGTAAGCCTCCATGCTGCAGCTGATAAGCTCCTCCTTTAGCCCTGCCCACTTTGCCTGGGCAGGGCTGATATCTGTGGCGATCTTGGCTTTGCCCAGCTTCTTGGCCTGCCTGGGTGTGCCCTTTGCCGTGACCTCTAAGCCACTCTGTTTTCCCAGGATACAATGCTTGAGATTTGGGCAGAGTTCCCCCATTGACTGACATAGCCTTGCCATGAAAAGGATTGAGCTGAGGTGGGGTGGGCCAGGGTCAGGAGAGGCTGTGGCTAATTCAGAGCGGATAAAAGTCAAGATGCTGTGAACGCAGGCTAGGCATCCTTCCCTTAAAGCCTCCTCCACTGCTGGCGTGTCTGTAAATCGGTTAAAGGAGGACACTGGCATTCTGGTTGTGGATCCAGATGAAGAGACTGTGACAGACAAAGAGTCAGACCCTGCAAGTACAAAATGACAGAAATTTGTTGGAAGTTTGTTGTTGTTAACTAAATCTAATGATTAGCCAGAGTAAACACTACAGCCAACTTATATACAACGCATAGGACAACATGTGAGAGCAACCTCCTCTGGACAGGACTCAGCTGTTCCCCCTACATCTTAAAGACACAGGACATTCTTTTGATGACAACAGAGTTTGAATTTATACAGAGATTAATATAGGTTTGAGAGAGGTATCACAAAAGTCATGTTTGTCGACATGGGAAACCCCTAATGAACACAGGGTGGGGTCTAAGACGCTGCATGTTTCCTATGTATAATGCAATTTTGGATACATAATCACTGATTTTGAATGAGAAAAATGGAGAAAGCTAACTGCTGAAGCTTTGTAGGTGGAATTCTTTTCCCATTCCAAGCCAGTCCATTTGTCACTACAAAGACAAATTGTCTTAATGCATGCAGAGTTTGTTCTGGCATTGTCTTGCAGAGATAAAGCAGGGGCATCCCTTAAAAAAGATGTTGGTTGGAAGGCAGCATTTGTTGACTCCCAAATCTGTATGTACCTATGACTGTTTCCCTATACCATCACAGATGCTGAATTTTGAGCTTTGCACTGATAACAAGCCGGATGTTCTTTTTCCTCTTCAGCCCAGAAGACAAGATAACAGTAATCTCCAGATACAACTTAAAATGTGTACTTATCAGACTACAGTATACTTTTCTACTCAGTGTTGGTCTAGCCCAGAGAAATCAGCTGAATTTCTATGTATGACTATATGGTTTTTGCTTTGTGTTGTAGAGTTTTAAGTTGCACTTTGAGCTGTAGCAATGAGCAGTTATGGCTTTCCTAAACAAATGTGACAGTATCCTTCATAGATGGTTTATAATGCAGTGCCACCAGAGGGGTGAGTGCGTTACAGACATCAAATTCAATGAGTGAGTATTTTATTAAAAATATACTTTTTATCAATTTGAACATTAATTATATTGTCTTGGCAGAAGTCAAGAAAGATTTACAAATCATTGCATTCTGTTTTTATTTACATTTTGGACGATGACCCAACTTAAATGGAAATTAAGTTTGTATGCCATGCTATACTATTTTAAATAATCTGCTTGTCTAGTAAATTCTATTGTTGCAAATCTGGTGCATAAAAATAGCCCTTTTATGCACCAGCAGAACACAATCATTTCAAAGGGTCAAGACTACATGACTCTTTAAATAGATGAATAAAAAAAGTATCTGAAATTAAACAAACTGTTTATTTGTGTAATCACCCATTGCCCCAATCCGATGCATCACTGGTGCAGGCTGATAGTGCTCTCTGTCCATAATGAAAAGGTTGCAGGTACAAGACAAGCTCCAGCTGTCACCTCCTTTGGCAAGGAACTTAACCTCAAGGTGCTTAAACTGCTTCATCAAAGGAGTGCAAATGGGCATAAACGGGTGTGGATGTGTTAACTGATACTGATGGATACTAACAGAGAAACTCTGAATGGGTGTGAATTGTGAACTGTGGTGTAAAGCAGCTTTGAGAAGTAAAAGAGACTTGAAAGGGGCCATTTAAGTCCATGTCCATTTACCTTTTCCCAGTCCAAAGCATGGTATGTGTTAAGACAGGACACTTGGTCCAGTAGTCAAACTAATAAAATAATCTTATGTCCTTTAGAGTTTTTTAAATGATTTTCATTTTTGATATTTGTCCTTTTCCTTACTTATGATTTTATAACATCCCTGTTGTGTCTTTCTGTTATTGTTATTGTTGTCCTTGTAAAGCACTGTGTAACTTTGATTTTGACAAGCGCTACATAAAAATGGATCATTATTACTTTCTTGATATCATATTAGCTTGGTTTAATGCTCATTCACCTGTGTCCTGGGAGGGAAGGTAGTGCTGCAGGTCATCCAGTCTGGCCTTTAGCTTAGCATCCATAGAGGAGCAGAAGTTCTGAACACAAGGTGTCAGTGCCTGAGTCTTCATGGCAAGACTACTCCTCTGGTGCTGTAGCCCACGCTGGCTCACACTGACCCATCCTGCATCACTCAGCAGGTCCCCTGGAGACTCTGACCATAAGTAGGATGCCACATCCACCTCATACTGGGCCCCACGACCAAAGCTGGAGCTTGTACATGACGTATGGATGGCCTGGCCTGTCAAATCCCCCACAGCTGTGCTGAGGAGCTGTACAGAACTAGTTGAGATGGCTTCAGTTTCTTCTTTGGTTATAGCCTTGGGACAATGATGGAATAAACTGAAATATGATATCTGTACACTTTATACTACATTAGTGGAAGCTCTGTGACCACTTTGGAATTTGAAATAACACCATAAGAAATTACCTTTAGACGCTGTAGAAATAGTTGTTGCAGAAAGTCATCCCAGACAGCAAGTGGTTGCTCCAGCAGCCGCTGGCAAACAGAGCTCCAATGCTGACTAATGGAGTCTGTAGACAGGAGGTCCCACACAGCATCCCTTATGGCTGCCAACCCCTTCAAACTCTTTATGTAGATGAGAAGGCCACCAACACCATGGCATATGACCTCCTTACAGCTAAGAGTGCAAAAATAACAAAAAAGCTTTAATTGTCAACAATTGTTTAAAAATTGTCCAACTATAGACAATAACAAATCATGTGTTTTAAAATAATTCAAAATACACTTTACCAGCACCATACTTTAAACCCTGATACAAAAACATACTGAACATCAATTATTAACAATATTTTTAGAACGGTTTAGCCTTTGACCTTACAGGAAAATTTGACTTATTTTCAGCCAGCTCCATATGGCTAGGGTTTTTATAGTGCGCATGCATGAGGAGAGTCTCTCAGCACTCTCTATTTCTTTAAAGAATTATTGATCATCATGTATCCCCAATAATCAGCTCTGCTCAGTTATTTTCATTGCTCAAAGACTAACTCAGATGCCTCTGTGGCTACAACCTGCCACTACTGCATTTATTCCACAAAACCCAAAACCAGTGAAGTTGGCACCTTGTGTAAATCGTAAATAAAAACAGAATACAATGATTTGTAAATCCCTTTCAACCTATATTCAATTGAATACACAGCAAAGACAAGATACTTAATGTTCGAACTAGTAAACTGTGTAATTTTTTGCAAATATTAGCTCATTTGGAATTTGATGCCTGCAACATGTTTCAAAAAAGCTGGCACAAGTGGCAAAAAAGACTGAGAAAGTTGAGGAATGCTCATCAAACACTTATTTGGAACATCCCACAGGTGAACAGGCTAATTAGGAACAGGTGGGTGCCATGATTGGGTATAAAAGCAGCTTCCCTGAAATGCTCAGTCATTCACAAACAAGGATGGAGCAAGGGTCACCACTTTGTGAACAAATGCGTGAGCAAATTGTCCAACAGTTGAAGAACAACATTTCTCAACGAGCTATTGCAAGGAATTTAGGGATTTCATTATCTACGGTCCGTAATATCATCAAAAGGTTCAGAGAATCTGGAGAAATTACTGCATGTAAGCGACAAGGCCGAAAACTAACATTGAATGCCGTGACCTTCAATCCCTCAGGCAGTACTGCATCAAAAACCGGCATCACTGTGTAAAGGATATCACCACATGGGCTCAGGAACACTTCAGAAAACCACTGTCAGTAACTAGTTTGTTGCTACATCTGTAAGTGCAAGTTAAAACTCTACTATGCAAAGAGAAAGCCATTTATCAACAACACCCAGAAACGCCGCCGGCTTCGCTGGACCCGAGCTCATCTAAGATGATGCAAAGTGGAAAAGTGTTCTGTGGTCTGACGAGTCCACATTTCAAATTATTTTTGGAAACTCTGGTTGTCGTGTCCTCCGGACCAAAGAGGAAAAGAACCATCCAGACTGTTATAGGCGCAAAGTTCAAAAGCCAGCATCTGTGGTGGTATGGGGGTGTATTAGTGCTCAAGGCATGGGTAACTTACACATCTGTGAAGGCACCATTAATGCTGAAAGGTACATACAAGTTCTGGAGCAACATATGTTGCCATCCAAGCAACGTCTTTTTAATGGACGTCCCTGCTTATTTCAGCAAGACAATGCCAAGCCACATTCTGCACGTGTTACAACAGCTGGGCTTCGTAGTAAAACAGTGCGGGTACTAGCCTGGCCCTTGGACCTTAGAAATCTGTCGTCCCCCATTGAAAATGTGTGGCGCATTATGAAGTGTAAAATACAACAACGGAGACCCCGGACTGTTGAACTTAAGCTGTACATCAAGCAAGAATGGGAAAGAATTCCACCCAAAAAGCTTCAAAAATTGGTCTCCTCAGTTCCCAAACATTTACTGAGTGTTGGTAAAAGGAAAGGCGATGTAACACAGTGGTAAAAATGCCCCTGTGCCAACTTTTTTGCAATGTGTTGCTGCCATTAAATTCTAAGTTGATGATTATTTGCAAAAGAAAATAAAGTTTCTCAGTTCGAAAATTAAATATCTTGTCTTTGCAGTGTATTCAATTGAATATAAGTTGAAAAGGATTTGCAAATCATTGTATTCTGTTTTTATTTATGATTTACACAATGTGCCAACTTCACTGGTTTTGGGTTTTGTATATCTGCAGAGCCCACAGTAATATCCACGGAGGGTCGAGTTTAGAGAGGGGCAGTACTGCAATCAAAACACTTCTGAAATCAGCTGGTGTGGAGAACCAAAACCTACTGACTCAAGAGTACCTCAAAAGCCACAGCAGAACTCAAATCACGGCAAGCTGGTAGCCCCACTGCAGAAATAGTATTCTGTCAAAAGCTGAGGTATGGACGTTGAACAGCTATGATTTCTGCGTTTTTATCTAGAAAAATTAGCTGCTGTCAACCACAGCCTGCAAGAACTGTCGCAAGCAGTGAGATCATACATGTGATCAAATATGAGAGCTCAGAGCATTTTTTCAGTCTTGTTTATCCAATATCTGTGCATCCAGATTCAGATCAACATTAAAATCCAATCACTTCTTCCTTGTGCCATCACCAACATTCCCTGAAATCATCTAAATCCAGAAGAGAATTTTTGAGTTATCGTGCTCACGGACGGATGGACAGACAAACAGACAACAGCCAGCAAAACTAGTACATTTAAGAAACAGCAAAAACACTTTAGGCCATGTGACTCAAAGTTAAGGAGGTCAAAGTACAGTGCACTGGATGGTGCACTGATACTTACGTATCAATCCACTGCTGCAGAGTTTCCCGGAGCTGCTCTTTCTGGATGGGCTGAGCCAGGGTGCGAAGAGCAGGCTGGAACTCAGTGATGGATGAGGGCAGATACTTGAACCAGCTGCCTGTACTTGTATCTTCTTGCATCACTGTCTTACCTTTAGCTGAGGAGGCACATGGAATTACTATTCAGACCATTTAATTATTTTTTATCCCCTTTTCTTATTTTCCAGCCAACCACATTTGCCTCCTGCATAACCAAGTTTCTGGGTGGACTGGGTCTCCCTATATTTCAACATTTTTATTGTGCATGAGCACTTGTATACTGGCAAGAAGTTTATCCTACAGAACCTAAGATACTACCCCTGTGGTTGGCTGTGGAGCTGAATATCACTGCTTCTTCCCTCCCAGCACTACTCAATATAATAAAGAGGACCCTTGGACCTTTCAGAGGGATTGGACTTATAGGAGAAAACTCATTAAGGGTGAGGTACAAAATTTTAAAATATTCAAAACTAACAAACACTTCTATTTTTGCCCCCATTTGTCATAATATTGCATTTCATCCTTCTCAGTCAGATTCTGCTTTTTCTGTCTGGAAAGAGAATGGTTTAGTCACTGTGAAGAATATATATTTATATATTGACAATGCTTTTTCCATTTTTTATCAACTTAAAGACAAATTCAATTTGCAACAATCCCATTTTTCAGGTACTTGCAAATCAGGGATTATGTTTGAGTAAACATCCCAACATTTGAAATTTATAACTCCCCTGATGAAGTCTACTCTCTTCTCAGGAACCTGAGTCCAAAAGTTTAGAGTCAGTGTTTGTAAATGTGTTTGCAGTCCAAAGTGTTCCAAGTACACAACACCTGAGAGAGTGTTGATAGAGGGAAATAGGCACTGTCATTTCAGAAGATGCATGGCGAGAATGTCTTCGTAGTATACACACATGTTCAATTAATTCAAGACACCAGTTAATTCAATATAAGATTATACAAAGACTCCATTATTCCTGTGTTAAACTCCATTCTTTTTCAGCCTCTTCCCCATTATGTGTAAAATGCAAACAGTCTGAGGGCACATTGGCACATATGCTCTGGTTCTGCACTAAACTTCACAGATTCTGCGCAAAGTTTTCCTTTTCTGCTCTGAGGTCCATGTACGATCTCCCTCCGGACCCAGAGACAGTTGTTCTTGGTTGGTCTCAACAGCTGGAGACTCTTGGTCACTGCAAGGTTCTGTTAATCAAATATGAGATGGTTATGGCTAAGAAAATTATTCTTAAAGTTTTGAACAAGGAAGTATCTCCCAAGTTTTGAGGCCTGGCTAACAGAGTTCTCTAGTACCTTGTATCTGCAGAAAAACAGATTTGAGATATCAGGGAAATCAAATAAATTCCATCAGATATGGCAGCCATTTCTTGATCACATCACACAGTGGAGGTGACCCTCATGACACCTCAATGCCTTGATTGTGTTTGAAGACTTAATTTCCTACAATTTCTCATGCAAAATGTGATTACAGTGACAGATGACCTTAGAAATCTGTTGTAGAGTACAGATTTTTTAAAAGCCCGCTATGGGGGAGAGGGGTGGGAAGAAAGTAGGTAACTGCATAGGCTGTTATTTACACGTTTTTTTTTTTCTCTTA
This sequence comes from Scarus forsteni, assembly GCA_036419115.1. Lineage (NCBI taxonomy): Eukaryota > Metazoa > Chordata > Actinopteri > Labriformes > Labridae > Scarus > Scarus forsteni. Next base: position 6,811,764 of record JAZDUH010000400.1, on the reverse strand, counting down.
GTCACCCGATGTTCTATTTTGTACATCTAAAATTGAATAAATACAGTACGTATTTTTTTAAATCAGAACTTGTCCAACCAGGATTACACAGCTGACACAAATAATGACAAACCTACACTCTTGTTTTGTCAAATCATTTTTTTTTTGTAATTACAGCAAGTCGAAAATGAGCAACAATAAGCATTACTCAAAAAGAAAACATAAACGTCTCTGGCTGTTGCTCTTCTCTATGGAGGAGATCATAGAAAATACTCAAGCCTCTGTACATTATCGTGAGTACCTGTAGGTGTGATGGAGGTGGCAGTCTCTAGAATGGAGAAGAGCATGCCACAGCTTAGAACGCCCTCCCCTTGCCTGGGGCCTCCCTCTGGGGGCATGTAAAAGACTGCATAGGCCTGAAACAGAGTGGTTACAAGCAGCTCCACCAGGCTGCACACCTGGGCTTTAATCCCTGCACCTGGACCAAAACACAGGTGTTTAAATTCAACATTTCTGATGCATTATTTTTCCTAGAATCTGAAAATTGAAGTTCTGCAAATTAAATGTAGTTTTATAAAGCTAAATGATTAAGCCACAGCATGCATACTTTAACACAAACAGATTTGTTTCCAAAAAAAAAAAAAAAAGAAAATTGTGAAGCTGTGAATGGTTCAACAGTACCATGCTGTGGTTGGTTGAGAAGCTGATGAATAGAAGCTTTCCGAGCCAGCAAAAAGTCAGCCAGGGCTTGACGTGGAGAGCTGCCCTCCAGCAGCATGGTAGACACAAGGGCCTCGGCAATAGCTTGGTCTGACACTGCCCGACCCTGCAGTACCGACCTGCTGTCCATTAGAATGGTAGACCTGCAAGGGCACAGAATGAGTTGGGACCTTTGTCTTAAAGGACCTAAAATGGATCTACTTCTTGTCATACATCAGTTATTCTTATCAATATCAAGTGTTGCCTACATGGCAGACATTTTGTCACACACAATGCATCCTGTACCTGAAATGCCCAGTGGTGGCTACCTGTCGGACCAGGATCGGGAAGCGGGCCAAGACAGGGCTGTAGTGGCCCCCTGCAGCAGCTTCCAGGTGCAGCAGACTGTGCAGGTGGCAGAAGAGCAGATATAGCTGGGTGGCCTGGAGGTACCGGGAGGCCTCCATGGCACTCCAGATGCGCTCTGGAATCTCTAATAGGAGCTTAATTTGGGAAGCCATTGTGTAGAACTTATCCTGACACTGTCTTTGGTTCTGCAACACAGGAACAGGTTAAGGATAATGTATAAGGTCAAAAATAACAAGGTGGTGAGATGGACAGCGCTTGACAATTAGATTAATAAAGGATTTGAGGGATTACTATAACCTATGGAAATAAAGTATAACGAATCAATAAAAACTGTCATACATCAAAGGGCTTTGAAATGGTTCAGCTCACGAGAGCCAAAAACATATTTTATCGGTTTGTAAATCCCATCATTCAGATTATTTTGCTTATGGAGTCTTTCAGGATGACGTGAAATATAACTCTTAAATTCAATTTGGGTTCCCCAAAATATTTAAGAATAGTTACAGAGGGAAGTAGCAAAGGGCGCTCACCTCCTGTTTGCTCATGCTCGCGCCGGTTCTGGCTCTCTTCAGGCTGTGGCAGTACTGGTGCATGTCTTGGATGGACTGCACGACACTCTCAGAACACTGCCTCATCTCTCCAATGGTGTCGGCAGCGTCGATCAGGTCCCGATAGCGTTCCCCCACCATCTGCCTCAGCTCCTCTTTCTTCTGCTCGATCTCCCCACGGACTTTGCGTTCAATCCGGCGGATCTCCTCCGTGTTGTAGCGCTCGAAGAGGACCGAAGGGTCCTTGATCTCCGAGACCCGGAGAGACAGGGCAGCGTCCTCAGCCATTACGGATCCAAAACAAGTGCGACCCAAACCACAGCCAGGAAGTAGAACAAGTATACATCCTGCTTCCACGTAATCACACTCGTGACGACAGTTACGTATAAGGCATTCATTGGACGGGAGTTGCGTCGGGGAATATTTCCGTGTAGCTCGACCAATCAGATTAAGGCCCTGATTTGAGTTCAACAGGGACAACAACAATATAATAATAATAATAATTCTTACAACAACGACAACAATAATAATAATACTAATAATAATAACAATAATAATAATGATAATAATAATAACAATAATAATAATGATAATAATAATAATAATAATAATAATATAACAACAATAACAATTCTTACAACAACAGTAATAATAATAATAATAATAATAACAATAATAATAATATAACAATAATAACAATTCTTACAACAACAGTAATAATAATAATAATAATAATAATAACAATAATAACAATAATAACAATAACAATAATAATAATAATAATAATAATATAACAATAATAACAATTCTTACAACAACAACAACAGTAATAATAATGCTAATAATAATAATAACAACAACAACAACAACAACAACAACAACAATAATAATAATAAGAAGAAGAAATATACAGATACTACAGATGCCACCCATTTTCCCCTCACCCTTAAAAAAACACTTTGACAGACTGTTACCTTTTCTCTTCCTTAGCTGTGTAGTCAGTCTTTCATGATTTCCCACCATATGTATGCTTACGATCTACACAGCAGATAACACAGTACTAATTTAAGGTTCAATTATTTATTGCATTATATTTGGAAAAAAAAGCGATTAAATACAAAAACATCCATTAGATTAATAACAGGTAGGCTATAGTCTTTACAGAGGAGCGACCATTTTAGTCTTTTGGACATTAGCTCTTCACTTAGACCGCAAAAGGTTGAACATAGAATTCATGTTTCACGTGAAATGATATTTTATGTTGCAACACCCTCATGTGTCTAAAGTGACTTTCGATGAAGAGTGGCTCACAGCGCTCAAGTCACACAAGTTTGTCAGTGAACAGGTGTACACAGGCGTCTTTGAGACGGATCGACTTCGCACCCGGAAGATCAGACTCAGGTAAGCAAAACACTTTGAATAGCTTTAACAAACATGTTAATAATACATACATAAATATACTATAAATGGCTCATCTTGGTTTTAGACAGACATTTTGGTATTTGATGTCTGAGGGAGAATGAAATATAATAGCGCAGGAATAATGATCATTACTTCCGCTTTGCAGTTTATTGCACACAAGCAATGTTTCGAATGGGAAATCGTTTGACAAAACGTAGGGACAAAAACAGGTGTTGAAATTCGTTCTTGTTTGCTATCGGTATAATCGACAGAACATTATTCCACCTTGATATCACTCCTTAAATGTGTTTGTAAGATAGGCATGCCCAGGAATTCGTAGTGCCAGGAATTAAGCTCAGCACTCCGAGTTAAGAAGTCCTGTTATTGTGAATCCGCTCCTCAGGTTTCTTGGCCAAATCAGCCGCTCCAAAAAAAGTTTACTGTCTGTAAACTTGTCTTAACGTTGTTCTCTTATGTCTTTGTTACCAACATGAATACCGGACATGTGCATCGTATCGAATAACGTCGGAGGTCGACAAATGCGTCGCTGTTCATTTGTCGCCGTTTATATGGAGCCAGTTGACCAAATAATAAAAAAAAATAGATAATTTCTTTCCATAAGTAGCCTACCTCATGAACTTTATATTGTTGTAAAGACTACCCTCCTGGCTGTATGCACAAGCTATCACAATCAGACATCACTTTTTTTTTAATCCAAATGATGTCTAATGACAAATGAAATAAATAAATAAGTTGGACAAAAAACAAGGAATATGCAGAATATGCATTAATGCATATCATTAAAATATGATTGATGTAACTGCTTTGGGTTTAGTTCTTCATGTTACATTTTTTTTAATGATGTACCAGGTCAAAAGGTCACTTTTTGAATTCACAGCACTATTTTAACTAAGATCTCCCAGACTGAATAAATATCGAATTGAATCGTGAATCGAATCGATTTGAGACCTTGTAATATCGTATGAATCGATCCAGAAAATCTGAATCGATACCCAGCCCTAACTGAAACACATTATGGAGGCTTTAAATCGGGTGTCTTAGTTTAAATTAAGTTTTACATCTAGCACATTGCATTTGTTCTTTTTTATTCCGCTTTATTACTTATTGCATTAAATGAGTTAAAAAAAAATATTTGTATATATATATATATATATATATATATATATATATATATATATATATATATATATATATATATATATATATACATATATATATATATATAGATATATAGATATAGATATAGATATAGATAGATATATATAGATATATACATATATATATATATTGTAAGACTACTCAGGCAAGTAGGCTACAGATCTCTTTACTCCAATATTTTTGAAATTTAATATCATTAACAAATAATTTTTGTGTGTGTCTTTAAAAGCACAGAAACATGATTGAGGATCAGATCGTTGACGTGTTCTCCAGACTGCAGTCTAAGCAGTTCTTTCAGTCTGACTGGGACATTGCCTCATTTGCAGTCTTCTTCATCTTCATTGGTAAGTGAAAGAAAATTACAAAGATTATCATAAAACCAGTCACCGCAAGCACCACACAATCTCTTTACTCCATGCAGTTACCATTAGAAACAATGCATAATCATTGTAAAACTCAGATTTTTTTGTTTTGGTCATCTGTTTTTCTAAACAATTTAGATACACAGAAGAGCAAAATAACTTGTGTGAGACTGATCAATTGCATATTAGATTTTTGCAGATATCCAATATGCTGATATATGTATCAGAACTCACTATCACCTCAATCAAAAATAGTCAAGAGCATCAAGTCTTAACTGAAGAAAATTTACTGGTTGTATTCAACGATGATTTGACCGTCTTTTTGGGCAAGGAACAGATGTAAAACAAAAAAAACTAAACTCTTGTTTTTTTAATGCGTCCAATCTGCAGTGGTCTTTAATTACATTCTGCCGATGTCCCCTTTAAGATTAATATTTTCTTACAGTATGCAAAATGCATTGATCTCTATGAAATTTCTGTAATTCAAAATCTCAAGAAACCTCTAAATGAACTCTGTTTTTTACAGTTGTTGTTCAAATGGTTTACCTAATTGGGGGCTCGACCTTTGAAACGAGCCACCAATTGTTCTCCCGTGCGTTTCTTTTTTCATCTTTCTTCATCTTCTGGACAATATTTTGCCATGCTTCTTGTCCTAGGGTTTTGAGAAAACCCCTATAAATTGTAGGGATGGAAATCTCCATCCCCAAGACGATACGATATGCATCTCGATATGTAGGCTACGGTACAATACACTAACCATTCACATGAAGCATCTACCAATTCAGGATGATACGATTTATCTTCCTACCACGATGCAATCAGGATGCAATCACGATGTAATAACGATGCAAATCTGTGCAAATTCAACTCAACTTTATTGTTCCTTCAAGACCACTTCAGACCACTTACAGTAGGCTACTTATGCAGTCAGGAGGTGTGTTTGTCAACATAAAAAAGTAGGCCTATTTCACAAACAGGGACATAGGCCTAACAGTAGTGGAGCTCAGCCTTCAAAGCTGTCATTAACAATTTAGACTAAGCATATAAACAGCACTTTGAAAAAAACAACACTTTCAGCACACTGAAAATAATAATTTTAAATTTAAAAAAATATATATATATAATAACATGAAATCGGATTTTACCGATGCAAAGCTTTTACGATGCGATACATGCTGGTTTCAGCCCAGTTTCTAATCCGATGCACACCACTTCAACCGATGCAATCTACCATAGACCCTTGCATCGATGCACTGATTCCGAATCGGATAAAATGCCCATCCCTAATAAATTGTATATCAAATTGTGTGGTTCATTCGGGAATGGTGTGCTATGACTTTTATAGGATTATCCAAAAATTTGGCTGAGTAATTTGCGAAAAACTGCTAAAAAATAGTCCCATTGAAAATGAAAGGGGAGACTCCCCAAACGCACAAAAAAACCCAGTTTTTCTAAACACCACTGCTTCACCATACTTTCACCGACATAGTTCATTCAAACTTTAGAATGCAGCCATCCTTCTTCCTTCTTTTTGGTCAGCTAGTCTTCAAATCTCCCCTGCGTCAGCCAAATTCTTCTGAAAATCTGACTTCTAGAGTGTGGAAATTTTGATATGATAAAGTGAAAAAATGTAAAGTGAAAAAACTTGTAATAGCAAAAAGGTTCATGGGACCAGATTTTTTTTTAATGACAGAAGTGGGTCTTGGTTCCTGGGATTTATATTAACCAAATTTTATAGCCCTATGTGTTTTGAAAAATAAGTTAGAGTCTGCTGTTTCACCCATTGTCCATGAAGATCTCCCACAGACAGCCATTGCAATGTGAAACTATCTCCTCCTTTGAGACTGACTGTTTTTCTCATGTGGTAACTCATTTCTCACAGTATCTGAAAAAAAATTACATGTTCATGATTCCAAGATGTGTCCAATGCTCATGGTAATTTTACTTTTTACATAGCCCTTATGGTTCATGAGTAACAAGTCGTGGTTTGACAGCTTTGAAGAGGCAAAAAATCATATTAAGAAAAGTCAGTGAAATTAAAACACCTGTTGGTTATGACAACTGAGCACTTCTCTCCCTTTGAACTTTCACACACATGCTCTGGTCTTTAAAGGGCGTGCAAAGCGCGTATATGTTTGTATGGTCATGAAGCTAAAGGCACCTTACCTTTACACAGAATCTCCAACCAAAAAGTGGTGGCAATCTGAGTCAGTCAAAGTGCAGCACCTGTCTGTGAGTTTATGTTACCATGACAACAGAGGCCTGTTGTGCCTCTGAAGTCTAATCTTACACATAGTGTGTATCTCAACATTAAAAGAGCGCTAAATGTTTCATAAGCTACACAGCTGTTTGACAGATTTTATTTGACATTGATAAATACAAATAAATGTTTGTAAACAGATAAGAAACTGTAGTCACATAATTTTGGAGTCTACAAACAGTGGGCTCTACAGGCATGTTTCAGAGGAAAAATATTGACACTGATGAGAGCAAATCCCCTCCTAGGAATGGCAAGCACTGCTCTTTAATGTCATTGTTGTTTTATGTGTGTTGCCAGGTATGGTGCTGACACTGGTCATTCTGGTACTCATACGCTGTTGCTGCTGCTGCTGCTGTGACAATGAAAAGGTAAGCAGAGCTATGACATATTCTGACATTTCTTGAGGGCATTACCTTTTTAAAAAATCCAACTGTCACCCATATCCCATTCAAACTAATAAAGACTTATGCCTTCTCTCAGTGAAATTGCTTCAAATATAATTATTTTTTATAAACCCTAAAAACAATATTAAGTTGCCTGAAATGTAGTTTTCCTTACATTTATTTAAACCCCCCTATGAAACAAGAGCATCTGAGTGTCTGTGCCAACATGTGGAGGAGTTGAGGAAACTTTTTTTTTCATTGGAAAATGAAAACAAAAATCCTTTATTTACTGAGAACAAAGGCCATTCAAATGTTTGTTATATTCAGTCAGAGGAGAAATAAAGTCAAAGTTAATAAAACACAAAATTTTCTTTGTATCTATATGTATCTAGAACAAAAACAACAGAACCAGTGGGCAACTGAGAAACATTATGTACATAGATAAAAAGCCCATATAGCCTGAATAAAATTAGAAGGCTCAAAAATATTTTGGAAAGATCTGAAGTCAGACTTTTCATCACTTTTCATCACAACACAGCAGATACACATTGTCTTTCCCGTAATAGTATCTGCGTGTTGCCCTGGGTCCTGTCATGAAGAGAACTGAACTGAAATTTAGCCAAGGTCTTATGGCACTGTTTAGTCTGATAACTGTGGCTGCATCAAATGAAAGAAAATCACGTTTTCTTATTTCCTTTTAACAGCCTCGAAGGCACAAGGTGGGCATACAGAATCTGGCTCTGGAACCCTGACACTTGAATGGCGTCTGTCAAATAATGTCAGCTGGGCCTCGAAGTCTCACTCCTGTGCCAATCAACACAACGTATGAACTCTGCTGTCACTAGTTTTTGATAGCCCGGCCCATCTGTGTTTGAAATAAAATTTGTCACTTGCCTTTGGAATTTGGCCCCATTGGTGTTGAAACAAAACAGCAGATCTTGTTGATCATCACTTTAAAGTAGACTTTATTGCAATGATACCAGCAATGAGCTGACACAGTTTATGTTTTAATAACGCTTTGTCCTCTTCCATGTTGTAAGGTTTTGTCTGTTTTGTCCCCCCTATCATATTGCATGTTTAACAATAATTCACTTTTTAAAGTCAAATGTAAAAAAAAAAATGGGACCCCAACATTCAATAAAGTTCTAAACCATAAAAGAGTTTTTGACTGTTTTTTAGTAGAATGCAGGAGGGTACAGACTTCTCCACACTGGCTTTCAGAGGGCAGTAAAATGTTGCTGCACTTCTCATAATAGGTTTAACATCTTTAATCCTTAAATTGTATAACAGTAGTCTTCCTATATGTGTTTATGTACATATAGGAATACCAGAGAACCAGTGTAAAGACAAACATTGAAAAACTACCAAACAGGACATTGTGTTGTTGATAATATATTTCAGTGATATCAGATAAATTATTTCAACATTTTACAAGACATACAGCAAAGATTAACACTTTATCGATAAAGTAATTTGTTCATGATTGGATTACTGTTTGGTTCACATGAAATCCTTATGTGCAAAGTGTTTAAAATAAATATGAACATAGGACAGAAAAACAATTGAAATCAAAAACATACATGATAAGTAGCTTATTGTTTGGACATATTCATACATTATCAAACATGGAATGTAAGTCAATAAAAAAAGAAAATAAGAACGAACAGGTCCACCTCCCAGTTCACTGTCCACATGCAGTTTGTAATGCATTTGTTGCCATTTCCTTTTTGTTGTATCCCCTTGTCCTTTAACCCTGAGGACATCTTCCACAGATTTTCAGACATCAGCACGTGTTATGGGCTACTACAGCTCTTGGATAAAAAAAACAACAACAGAGTTTTCAGTATCTCCGGGAGAAGTGTTTGCAGTGGAAGAAATTATCAAAGTGATGCAATTTGATTCAAAATAAATTCAGATTATTTTCAGTTTAAGAAGTGTATTTGTTTTTAAGACTAACTTTGAAACATCAAGTTCAATAGTGGCTCATTTTCTGTTGAGCAGAATCATGATTCTGATAGACAGAAAATGTAATAGATGTGTATATTCTGACTTTTAAGAGCAGATCTTTGTCTCCCATAAGGATACCTAAATCTGAAAAGACAGGGAATAGCTATATTGGTGTAGTAACTCATTAACTTTTTAAGACATGAAAATAATAGGCTTGATAGAACCCCATGTTACAGACAATATTTTCTCTTGAACTTAATTGAGCTCCCATTCTACAAAATAATGGTGGCTTAGTTTTAAACAAGACTGCTTTCTGGATTATTTTTGTGAGAAGGAAAGTTTCACTGTAAAGCAAGGAAATGCAAAAACATGAATAAATAAATCTTTTGCTTAAGTCAGTTTGGTCGTCTAGTCCTGAGCCATCAACTTGGTGTTCTAAACCTTTGGCATGAGAAAAAAAACTCGATACTCATTAAGTTCTAAGTTTACTTAATGTAACAACAAATAAAAAGATCAGCAACATTCACATATCGAAAAGTCCAGTCAGTGTTGGAATGCAACACAGATCAGTGAAATTCATCAGAGCCAACAAATTTATCAACACAAACACCAACTGTATGTCTCTGAAGGTTTGACTGGCTCAGTTAGGTAATCATGCAACACTGAAAACTGACTGGATAATAAATATTGAAAAAAATAGCCTTTCCAGCACGTCCCTTACACTTGTGGGTTAGGTTTAATTCAGACTAGTCTTGTGATGATGAACATGAGGTGGATTAGAAAGGTCTATAGTTCCAGAAACTTGAGAAAACAGATATCTGCAAGAATAAAAGACAGAGGAGATTAGTTAGATTTAGCACCATTGATGGGGAAAGATTAAATTAAACCCTTAAAGAAGATTATCTACACAAACTGCCATAAAAAATGCCTTTACTGCAGGCCATATACACTGCAGGCACAATTTTAAAAATCCTTGTAGGAAAGGTTAAAGATTTATAAAAGGCAGACAAATGAGCTGTACACCCTGCAGAGAGGTGCAAGAATAAGCCATTTTCGTAAGGCCAACCCAGAAGTTAGCATTTGCACTGGTTCTCTCCACTAAAAGTCTTTGGGATTTACCTGCTGATAATGAGGGCTGTGGTGAAAGATAAGGATACATTTAACACTTGTTTGAGAGACTTCCTCTAAATCAAATCACCTGATCAAGTTGGTGCCCATGGCTGTGGCTATGGTGTATTAACACAATCAGTCATGATTGCATTAGAGTCCTGTACCAAAATTCAGAATTCAGGGCAACATCGGCAGTATTTTATGTGGCAAAATGAAATGTTCATGTCATTTGCATGTTTTCATCATTGACTTTATTTCAGGTATTTATCCAAAAGCCCATGGTAGAATCCCATATACTTTCAGCCTTGAAGGTGCCAAAATGTGTTTTTGGACTCATTCCTGCACCACTCTGTACCCATTGTATCATAGTCTTGGAAATAAGACTTCTGGAGTAGGTAGACATGCTACGTTACTTCCGCTAGCCTCAAATATGCTCAGGTTTTAAATCTGTTTTGAAGACCTAATCACAAAGGCTGATTAATGCACATTATTTTTTTTACTTATAGGATATATTTTGCAGTCTCTTGCAGTGTATTTAATAATACTGTGAAGGCTCACAGGCAGATAAAGGCAAGATTTACATCCATTTATAACTATACCACCTATATTGTGCAGGGTTGCAAGGGCAAGAGGTTGGTACACCTTGAGCTGGGGCCTGTTGCACAAAAGTAGGATTCAGACATCCAGGATACATGACTAAACTTGTCTCATCGAATCCAAAACAAGGGGGTTCAGGCTTATTTGGTTGCACAAAAGAACAAGCGAGGATGAGAGCACACAGATTCATCAAGCCAATCCTGGATCAGTGCGCTCAGACCCTGCCATCAATCACAGAATCACTGATTCATTCTGATAACAAGAGCGGTGTGGTTGTCTCATGGAAGCAGGAAGTCCTAATGGAGGCTTGTGAGAGGGTAAAACAACACCACCACGGTGATACAACGGCAGAATGCTCTGCAGACTGCCTGAATTGCACGTGAAACTGAAATTGAAACATCCACATTTGCTCCTCATGCTGCATGCTCATATGCTGTTGAATTGGATGCATCCAAGTGTGCACGAGTTTGTGCATGCATGCAGAGCCGTCCCTATTTAATGTCACACCTACCCATTCACACCCATTCACTCTCACATTCGCTCTCACATGGTTCTGAGTTCCTCCGTTAGTTATCCATCAGTATGTCTAACACATTCACACTCTTTCACGCCCATTTACACACCACTGACGAAGCAGTGGGAGCAACTTGGGGTTAAGTGTCTTGCTCAAGGACACATCGCCATGTGTCGCCCAGAGCTGGGCTTGAACCTGCAACCTCCTGATCACTGACCAAGCGCACTATCCAACTGCACCACCGACGCCCCGTCTATATAAATACCCTTACCACAAAATAAAAACCCTTTAAATAGGTGAACAAATAATAATTGTGATAAATTATAAGTCCAAAAATCTACATCAAACTATTTAAATAACCACACAGTTAGCACACAATACTCTATGCAATAAAATTGTAGGTTAACATTTGAATCATGTGCATGCATGTGTATATGTGTATGCTGATAGGTCATAAAATAACCACTTAAAAGGTGTGTGTGTGTGTGTGTGGGGGGGGGGGGGGGGGTGTCATAGATTAAACATAAGTGGGCTAAAGCTGACATTTCATCAGGTGCCATTGAGGGTTATTTTGTGAATCAGAAATCCTTTCACAGCAATAATGTTCAGGTGAACATAACTTTTTGATATTTTCATTTCATCTATAAATGACAGGTGCAATCTACCGGCACCTGTCACAAGATGAGCCACACAGCCTCTGTTGATAACCACTTTAACATCTTGGCTGTGCCAAGATGTTAAAGTGGCCTGTGCTATGGCCTGTGCTGTGGCCTGTGCTGTCCTCCACAATGTGTCCTGCCTCAGAAAGAAGAGACCCCCAGAGTGCCCCCACACAGACTGGAACAAGACCGCCATCTTCCATGACGACAGTGGCCAGCTGGCCAGAGACCAATATGTCTTTAACTGTTTTAGTTGCACATGCTGTAAATGCAAGTTAAAGTCCTGCAATGGCAGACAAATGTGTTGAATTTAAAATTAGTTTGCCCTATTATGATGTCGACAGGCATGCAGAGGGGCTACTGCATCATCCATCCGCCTGTTCATTTTTTGTATTTGAATTTATCCTGCATTTATTTCAGCGTGCAGACATGGGGTGGATTATATACAGACCTTTGCATATGCATTTCTTCTTGTGCTTTATAATATACGATTGATTCCGTGCTTTCTGTCTTGTTGAGCACGGCCACTTTAGTTTTAAAGCTCATGGTTTACTTTATCTGATTTATCCTTATTCAATAAAGAAACACCATGTAACTTTTTGACTTTTATTTAAATAAATATGTGATGTACATTTTACACATATTCAGATAACTCTTATCTAATGATTTCAAAGCCATATAAAATCATAATTTCATCTAAAATGATTGCAACAAATTGTCCCAAATGTATAAATAATGAAGGTGGGTCTTGTTGAATGTGGTAACAATGTGCGGTGGGCAGTGGAATTACATATTGGTCTACATTTGTGGAGACTGCTGAATGAGAAAAGGGATGAGATTAAATAAATCCTGGAACTTGGCCTGGTCTGGAGCAAGCTAGAGCCACAGAATAAATCTCCATGTTAACATATGTCAAAACATATCCCACTTCCCCTGATCCCACTTTTGTGCAACCAGATCATGGTTTAGTTGATCCAGGATAAGCAAGATATCCTGGCTTAATCCCTTATCTTGGTTTTGTGCAACAGGCCCCTGGTTGCCAATCACAAGCTGGCACAGACGGGCAAACAATCACGCACCTTTGGACAATTGGGAGTCACCAATGAACATAACAGTGAGATTTTAATGTGAGAAATATGGAGAAACTTTATGAGATTAATCTGCAAAATAACAAAAACTACTGCAGGCACTTTGCCTATATAGTATGGAGTCATTTTAATAAAAAAATCAAATTAGTCAGACAGCAGAAGAAAATCTTGTGAGTAGATGCTACACCTTGCACTTTGACCTGCTGTTAACTCAAACTGAATAAACAAAGAGCCTCTGCTGTCACCAAAGGATGTACCAAATCATTTTTCACATCTCAGTTTCCGACTGACCCTTTATATAAAAAGGGACTTCTAACAATGCATTACTTAAGCTTCCAATTTCCCTAAATTTTCACAGTCTTGACCCTTTCAAATATCCCTGGATCCTCCTTGATATAACTTCTTTGGGAACACTAAGTCACAATGCACCTCGTCTTTTTGAATCGTCAGTCATTTAGCTATGAAATACAAGCTCTGATTAAACATTAATTTAATAGTAGTGATGATGTATTTTGTTTTAAAAAGTAAGGCTGATGGATTTTTGAGTTCTTCTTAATTTCCATCTTTGAGGCATCCACTGAAAAAAAAAAACTCAAGACATTGTCTGCATAGCATATAAAAAAAATTGGACATGGCATAATTTAGAAAGAGTCTGATCATATAAGGCAATACGCCAAATAATCTGATGGATATTTTAAGATTTTAGGGGTAAAATATATATTGCAGATGGATTTGCACTGCATTCTGTAGCTAAGGAACAAAAAGTGAGACAACAGCAGATTTACCGAGTCTGAGCCACTTTACTTTTTTAAATAAAAAACAAATGAGACTTTTGAACTTATCTGTAAAATGGATGATTTTCCTTCACAGCATTTTTTGCTGACAGTTTGTCTTACCAAGTGGCTTACAATCTGTCCACAGTGTGGCAATGGTGCCCACCTATTACATTATCCGATTGGCCTATAATAAATGTGATTGTTGGAAGGTCATCAAATCACCTGATGGATATTCATTTGGAAGGTTCTGCCCATTACAAGATACTTTTCATTGGACTTTTTCCCAGATGGACAAATGAAAAACATTGAAAAGTCCATCTGATGTGTCAGGTTAATAGAATGGGACACTAAATAGAAACCAATGCCCTTCCCACTTTTCCACACTTTGGTTAATATTGTTGATTTACTTATGAGTGTCTAAGAAGTCAAATGTAGATGAGTGTATTTTTAAGGTGTAATGTCTGTGCCATTTTCTTGGTAGAGACACCCACCTTGTCCTTAAGCTGCTGACAGAGCTGCAGGGAGATGGTGAAAAACACCAGTGTATCATTCAACCATGGAACCACACACTCGACCTTATGAACATGGCTAACTTCAAATCTGTTATTATTGAGCTCGCTGTGAAAAAAAAGGAAAAAGATTTCACAGTGCTATTCTAGATAAACTTAAACACACTCTTACTTTCAAAAGACAGAAAAACTCACAACATTGCTCCTGGGTTGTGCAGCACTGAGCTCCCTGATGGCTTGAAATTCTAGCAAGAAAAAATACAGACACATAAATGGCATGTATATTTGGCTTCATGTAATGTAATGGATTTAAAACGCTAACATTACCTTGGTGGTGTTAGGAGGCAGTACATGTAGCTGGTAGACAGTCAAACAAAGCTTGCTCAAGTTGATGTAAAAGTTTACCATCACATCTCCAGGCATGGGAGGAGAAAACATTTTCTAATGATGGAAATAGACAAACAAAAGGGCTTAGCAGTCATATTTGTCATTAAAGAAGTCATTGTAGTGTGGTATACTGTCTCATGTACTGTCCTGTACCATCAAACCACTGGTGGCCAATTCAGGTAGAGTCAAGGAGGCCGGGGTGGTGAGGCGGTTTCTTGCTCGTGTCAACTGCAGCATCACTGCATCCATGAGCTAGATTTAAAAAAAACATAAAGCTCTCACAGCAATTAAGATATGCAATATTATCAAGTTGAGCTCTGTTTTGACTGGACAGGGGTGTGCTTAACATAATTATACTGACCTTATTAACTTCAGCCCCTGACTTGAAGTGGTAGCTTTCATCGTGGCTGCTCAGCAGCTGGAGTGCCTGATTTACATGGTTTCTGGCATCCTGAATCTGATGGATAAACAGAACAAGAAATTGTATGATAACTGAGAAAAATTATGAACATACCTTTTATTTGGGGTGTGAATCAGCAGGAATCTGCAACAACAAATCATTGGGATACTGGGATTATGATAAAGATATACTATGAGAAGGGTATTTAACTTTTTTTACTTAAGTCTAGTTTGTGATTTTCCTTTTAACTATTAAGAGTTCACAATACCATGTACCGAAAAATACAATGTTCAGTGTGTGTTTCGGGGTTTTATAAAGCATGGCCCCTGTAACATTCATGAACTGAGCCGACTGTCCCTGTGACAAAACAATTATAACTGATGAACAGCAGGGAGTCAAATGGCTGAACTCCTTTTTTTTTTTTTTTTTTAAATGTCACTATACCCTCACTGTACATATGATTTGCTTTCAAATTATAGCCCAACTATTCCCTGTGTATGATAACAATGCTAAATGCTTTAACATTTTCATGAGCCCTATCTGTATGTTGCATTGGTTTTGACTATAATTATATTTGACTTGAAATCAGATAATGAATAACTATTATTCATATAAATTCAATTTCCAGTGAACCAAGGCTTTGTTTGGCCTTAAGCTAAACTGCGGCTGACCCAGGACATCCAATGACAGCATGTCACCTAACAGCAATCAGCTGCTATTATGTTGACCTTATTGACACATTGCCACTACACAGCAACAATTCATAAACAAGGAATTTATGTAGGAATACAAACACAATCAATTTTCTACTTAAATTCAACATTAATTAACTTTAACAGAGTCTTGAGCCAAAATACTCTTATGGGACAAAACGTAATGGAGCTCATAGAAGAAGGGAAAAGACAAAATCATAATTTAACTTTCATGTCTGTGTTTCATGTAAACAACACACAAACTGTACCTGTTGCAGTTTCCACTGCTTGTCCTCTCTGAACTGAAAGTGCATTACTTGGCTGCTTTTTGCAACCTTTAGGTTTATGTCCTGTTGAGAAATGCAGAAGCTTACACAAGAGACACATCAGATGTGTTAAACTTTAACATACAACAGTTTTAGCCACAATGAACCAAACTTACAGCCTGAGTCAGAGTCTCTCCCTGCAGAGTCAATACTCCTTTCACTTGATCCATGCTGCAAAACAAAACACAACAGTCACTTATCACAGAATCACTCTAGGAAATAATAGGAGAGAGAGATTATGGTAATAGGGATCTACAGTATTTGAAGGTGGACCCCTGATCTAAAAGTACACAACAACAAGGGATTCAGCAGATTTTTTATAATGCTAAAGCATCTTCAAATCCTCTATGGGACAGCAGCTGACAGCCAGTCTCCCCAAAAGAGTTGCCTTTGTATCCGTCAATTATACAAGTCTTGCGATGAGAATCGTAAGAGCCGGATAGTTACGTTGAGCTGCCAAGAATGAAGTTTTCCTGCTTGAGCTGGCTCTCCAGGCCCGGTGCTGGCAAGAAAAAACGCCTTGATGCCTCCTGATGAAAGCAGGGAAAAAGCCAAGTAGTATAAAATCTGAATCATTATGTAAGGAAGATATTGCCTTCAAGTGAAGTGTGTTCTTAAAATTCTAAAAAAAATAAATAAATAAATAAATAATATAAATAGTATAAATAAATAAAAACCTTAATATTTCTCATCAATGGATCTGCTTCCAGTCTATAACTATGAGACATACACTATTTTGCCAATAGTATTCGCTCACCTGCCTTGACTCTCATATGAACTTGAGTGACATCCCATTCCTAATCCTTAGGGTTCAAAATTATGCTGGTCCACCCTTTGCAGCTATAACAGCTTCAACTCTTCTGGGAAGGCTGTCCACAAGGTTTAGTGTGTTTCTGTGAATTTGTGACCATTCTTTCAGAAGCGTACTTGTGAGGTCACACACTGATGTTGGACGAGAAGGCCTGGCTCTCAGTTTCCACTCTAATTGGCTGAATCTCAATCTCCTCCCTAAATCCTGAGCCTTGAGCCCTCATTGACATCAGCCGGGCATCCACTGTATGACTTTTTCGATCGCAGTGTTCAGCTCCTGCTCATACTGTATGAGTGAATCGCAGGGGTTAACAATTTACAGCTCACGATTCTTCTTCTCACATTATACGACCCGATGCTCGGATGCGATCTGCCTGCTCACACAGTATGTCCATGTATGACACGTCGGACTCTTGTATGCGGAAATGCAATGGAAAAAGTAGTAGTAGAACAACAACAACAACCAATAGTTTAGCTACATCCGGAAAATAAACTTACCAGGCACCTGCAATTGCGCGGCTATCTCCATCTGACTCTTTTTTCTATTGTTGCGGTCATGGTAGCTCTCGGAGGCAACATCAAATAGGCTCCGCAGTGCCTGCCACAGCTCAAAAAGTCGACCCTCCATTGCTTGGGTCCAGGTCCGCTGTGATGCCATGCTGCTCTGTTTTGTGCATTTGTTTTCTCTTCCGTATCAGGATTTCTAACAGGTTTCATTTTCATCCGATTGATCGGGAGGTGGTCGTGAGGTGTTAATCGCTTCTTGTTACCTCGTGTATACTACACGATGTGAGATGCAGGATTGAGCCAAAACTTGGCCCGATCCCCGAAATAGTCGCACAAGTGAAAAATCGTGTCAAAAAGGGCCAAAAATCGCACAGTGGATGCCCGGCTTTAAGTGACTGCGCCTGGAAAGTGATTGAGTGCATGAGGCTGCAAGGGCTATAAGTGTTATAGACAGGAATGGAACAGCCATTTGTTTTTAGACAGCAATGCATCACACTAGAGATAGCATAGCTGCCAGCTTTTTATTTTTTAGCTTCCAACATTTTTTTATTTATGTGAAACACACCCATATGCGCAGATTTACATCATGTGTATACAGACTTTAAACTATATACGTATTTACACATACATATGCATTGAGTAGTTGGATTAATCAGGTGCATTATTTTGAATGCCACTTACTTGAAGTTATTTGTGACAGAGCATTTATTAAAATTCCAGACAGACTTCCAATTAATGTTTTCAAATTTTGAATTTCATATGGATTTTGGTTGAGGAGTTGAGATTTGGTGGAAGAGTTTCCTAATATGTTGATTGGTAGATTATTTGTATATTAACTCTACAACACCTACAATATGAGCTTTGATAAATATTTTATGACAGCCTTCCCTACCTCTTGCAGTATTGTCGACAGACCATCAGGAATTGCATCAAATACAACTGTGAACTCCTTAGGAGTGACTGAGATTTTATATTTTAGCGACCGCCAGCTGATTGTTCCAGGAGATTCCTGCCATATGCCACAATGCAGCGCACTATGGGTAATTCCCTCACGCTAAGTCTGCAGGGATACCCACTTGCAGAAAAGGTTCATGAAGGGCTCATAAAGTCAGCGAGAGATCCCTCACAAACTTCATGATTTGGCAGTGGGACAGCCCTAGGCCCTCACGGACTTTGCAGGAGCGCACCTGAAAGTCAGTGAGTGTGTGAGTGTGGACATTGGGATTTGGCCATTCATCCCAAAGGTGTTCTATCGGGTTGAGGTCAGGACTCTGTGCAGGCCAGTCAGGTTCATCCACACCAGACTCTGTCATCCATGTCTTTATAGATCTGCTTTGTTCACTGGTGCACAGTCATGTTGGAAGAGATAGAGGCCAGCTCCAAACTGTTCCCACAAAGTTGGAGCATGGAATTGTCCAAATGTCTTGGTGTGCTGAAGCATTCAGAGTTCCTTTGACTGGAACTAAGGAGCCAAGCCCAGCTCCTGAAAAACAACCCCACACCATAATCCCCCCTCCATCAAACTTCACACTTGGCACAATGCAGTCTCACAAGTATTGTTCTCCTGGCAACTGCCAAACCCAGACTCATCCATCAGATTGTCAGATGGAGAAGCGCAATTCGTCACTCCAGAGACTCTCCACTACTCTAGAGTCCAGTGGTAGCGTGCTTTACACCACTGCATCCGACACTTTACATTGCACTTGGTGATGTTTGGCTTGGATGCAGCTGCTCGGCCATGGAAACCCATCCATGAAGCTCTCTGCGCTGTTCTTGAGCTAATCTGAAGGCCACATGAAGTTTGGATGTCTGTAGTGATTGACTGTGCAGAAAGTTGGCGACCTTTTTGCACTACGTACCTCAGCATCCACTGACCCCACTCCGTCAGTTTGCGTGACCTCCCACTTTGTGGCTGAGTTGCTGTCAATCCCAAACACTTCCATGTTCTTATAAAACAGCTGACAGTTGACTGTGGAATATTTAGGAGTGAGGAAATTTCTCGACTGGATTAGTTGCACAGGTGACATCCTATCACAGTTCCACACTGGAATTCAGTGAGCTCCTGAGAGCGACCCATTCTTTCACAGATGTTTGTAAAAACAGTCTGCATGTCTGGGTGCTTGATTTTATACACCTGTGACCATGGAAGTGATTGGAACACCTGATTCTGATTATTAGGATGGGTGAGCGAATACTTTTGGCAATATAGTGTTGCTGCAAAGGGTGGACCAACATTATATTGAACCCTATGGATTAGGAATGGGATGTCACTTAAGTTCATATGTGAGTCAAGGCAGGTGAGCAAATACTTTTGGCAATGTTGTAGGCCTACTTAAGAGCATTAGTGGTGGTGACTGTGTATTATACTTTATGTTTAAAGACACTGACTGGTACAATCTCTGGATGACAATCAAACTGTCTTATCATTTTACAAGTTTCTTCTGTTGCCCCATTTTGATGATCCTTGGCAAGGAGTAAATCAATAACATGAGGCATTGTCCTAGGTACTGTACATCCAAGTGGTTATTAACCATTTATTTAAAACTATTTAAAATCTCTTTAGTAGAGGTGACTGTATCTGGTGGACCAACACCCCCAAAAAAGCTTAGCTTTTACCTTGAGGACATCCTGGAGCTGCTTTAACACAGCATGCACCTCTTCTTTGAGCAGCCAGTTGAATTCTTCCTCCTGCCAATATGACAAAATAAACTATTCTTTGATTTTGATACTAAAAAACAAACATAAATGGCATGGCAATATATTAAATATTTAAGGAACATACAAAATAGAAGCTATAGGTTAAGACAGTATCAATTTACATTTGTATCATCTGTGCTGATGGTTTCAAAAAAAGATGCTAGGCCTAATGCTAGGTTAGAAGTTTCCATAGTTAGAACTACCACATAAATCTGCATATAACAGGATAACCTGTTGGATTTTTTATTTACCCAACATCATGCTTGATGTACATGTTGACATTGTGCAGCTAGTTGAAATTGAAATATTGTTATGACATTTTGCATTTGAGTCATGTGAATGTGACCCAAAACTGACTTTGTTGTTTCTTTGCAGAAAATTATATTGAGATATAAGGTGTATCACCATTTTGCTTTACAACATGAAAATATGTTTTTTCCATATCGCCCAACCCTGATGTGTCTCACAAAAAAACTACAAAAACTACAAAACCACTAAGTGAACACTAGGGCTGTGTGGAAGAATAAAATTTGCTTTACTTTCAGGGATGATTCAGTGTTTAATTGACAGTTTACCTCAAGACAGCAGCTTCTCTCTATCGGTACAATATTTTTTCCTCACTGCTTAAAAATAACATTTACAAAGCAGATTTATAATTTGTAAGTATATCTACACTTCCCTTCAGATAATTATTGTTCTTTTTCTAACTTTTACTTTATCACTAATCCTTGTTGTGGAAGCCATTAGTCAGTTTCATGATTCCTTTTTTTTGCACACGCATGTTTGTTCATTTTCCAAATTACTGAAAAAAAATCTAAATACAGATACAGTTTTCCTGTGTAGTTCTTTATTTTAAGTTTGCACTTTCTGTAAAGAGTTACACTGCCATTTGTACTTTGCACCTTACTCATGTGCCAGCTTATAAAGTGCTGTTGAAATGGTAGAGGCTGAAAATAAGCCAACGCAAAAGAGAGCAAATCCAAATACAGGCCAACAAGAAAGAGGCTCCTTTCTCTGGATTTATAAACCTGAAGAATTGTGTTGTCTCAAGTGCTAGATTCTTTTCAAAGCAGACAAACATTTATGTCATGGACACTGCTGCAAAAGTGGGCAATAAAGCTGGTTATTCTTGAGGACACTGTTTCAAAGGGATATGTGGAGCAGTAAATAATGCCATTGTCTTAATATGGTAACAGTTTGTTAGGGAGCCCACCCTCTCTTTAATTCCCAAAAGGACCTCTTTCACAATACATGTAATTTTGCCCACAGCCCAATTTTTTGTTTATTGTGTGGTATTTGTAGTACACCCAGAGACTCCCAAGAATATACCTTTAGAAAATCCAAAAGTCATCCAGGGCCTGTACTATGACCTATTTTATGATCATTGCCATAGGTGTGAGCCAGGATGCACACTTTACCCCAAAACTTACTCAAACACAAATAATAAATCATCAAATTGGGTCAAATCACCTTCACTGAAGTCTGGTGCATCTTTTGAAATCAAATGTAAAGCTAAGTATTACAATTGAAAGAAGTTATTGAATTTTAACTGGAAAAAAAATTAGGGTTTTTTTTAATGATTTTTTCAACAAATTCAATTCTTTAGAGATGTGTCTGACCAACTTACAGTTGCTGTACAACTACAATACTTACAAATTATTTGGCCACATATATATTCTCAAAGTGGGAAAAAATCATCAAATTCTGAGACCGGTAAAGTTGTTCAATTAACAGGTTGGGTTACTGTGGAAGAATCAGGATACTGTTCCATGCAGGGGTGTCAAAATGACCATGCTTACTAATCTTTCCCAAGCTACACTGTCAAGATATTTTCATACAATTGCAGATATTTTGAACACAATAGTTGTTCCCAAATACCTTGGCACAAATCATATTTCATACGATGCCATAACTCACAACACTGTCTTGACTAAAGCTTTTTATGGTGACCAGGTCACTCTTATCTTAGATGGTACATATATCTACCTCAACAATTGCAGTGATCATCAGTTTCAAAGGGCATCTTACGGAGGACAGAAAAAACGAAATTACCTAAAATTCATGTCAGTTGTACTGCCTGATGGATATGTTTTAGACACTATTGGCCCCTACCATGGTAACGTAAATGATGCAACAATAACTCGGCTCATCATGGAAAAAATTGAAATATTGAAATCTTGGTTAGAAGCAAATGACAATATGATTGTAGATCGCGGTTTCAGGGATGCCTTAGATCTTCTTGCTAAGTTGGGGTATGATGCTAGAATGCCGTCATTTTTACCAACTGGTAAATCCCAATTGGATTCCTCAACAGCCAATAGTGATCATTGCTGTACCAAAACAAGATGGATAGTAGAGTCCTACCACGGGCGTTTAAAGAAGTGGATGTTGTTTAAGGAACAACTTACCTCAAATTATTTCGTTGAGGTCATTGGCAAATTAGTGCGCATAGTAACTGCATGTCTCAATGCCTTCAGAGGACCAATATATGTTTCAGATCCAGATCGAGAGGCGAGATACTAAGATGGCTCAGCGTATGCTTTCACTTTTAAAAAGACAATGTTTTGGCAAAACGAGTTGCAGAAGACTCAAATATGTCACGTAGAGCTCGTAGTGAATGGCAGAAGCTTGAAGCATCTGATATCTCGTTCCCTCATGTGGATCTGGAATACCTTGAGACCATAACATGCGGTACATACCAAATCAAACAGTCCCCTGGCTAGATTGATGAGCATCAAAAAAATGATGGTGACTATGAGATTTGGGTTTACCAGCATGATGCTGATCTCATTAGGGGACAGATTCATTCTCGTCACAGATCTCAAATAAAATACAATGTTTGGATTCAATTTGACGAGAATGCATCAGATGATCCTGTGAAGGCATATTATTGTCTCTGTCCTGCTGGAAAGAGAACCTCTGGCATGTGTGCACATGTTGCATCTGTAATCTGTTATTTGGGATATTATAAACATTTTCAAAATCAGAAGCCCCTCCAACCATACACAAGCAAATTCAAAGACTCCATTCTATGAAATAACCAGCCAATCATACATCTTATGGATTTCTCAGATCCCCTTTCCCTCACTATAGTTCCAGTCTACAAATTAAAATTGTCCAAGCCGTTGCTATGCAAAAAGACACGAAGGCCATAAAACAGATTACATGTATATATAAGTACTAGAAACAGAAATTGACAGAAGTAATGTTTATGTATTGCTGTCATTGTAGATATATACAATCTGATTACAACAATCCAAAACTGCGTCGGTTTTTACTTTTATCAATGGCTCATTATTATCTCATCACAAAGGCATAATATACAGGCCCTTTGTGGCTGTTCAATATTAAAATGAATAACATTTCATGTGAAATGTTTGTTTTGAATCTAACATTCAAATTCTAAAAGAAATCATACTTAAAGGATGAATTCTGAACAAATCTTTAAAGGTTCCCTGATATACAAGACATGGAACAGTATCCTGATTCTTCCACAGTAACCCAACCTGTTAATTGAACAACTTTACCGGTCTCAGAATTTGATGATTTTTTTCCCACTTTGAGAATATATATGTGGCCAAATAATTTATAAGTATTTTAGTTGTACAGCAACTGTAAGTTGGTCAGACACATCTCTAAAGAATTGAATTTGTTGAAAAAATCATTAAAAAAAACCCTAATTTTTTTTCCAGTTAAAATTCAATAACTTCTTTCAATTGTAATACTTAGCTTTACATTTGATTTCAAAAGATGCACCAGACTTCAGTGAAGGTGATTTGACCCAATTTGATGATTTATTATTTGTGTTTGAGTAAGTTTCGGGGTAAAGTGTGCACCCTGGCTCACACCTATGGCAATGATCATAAAATAGGTCATAGTACAGGCCCTGGATGACTTGGATTTTCTAAAGGTATATTCTTGGGAGTCTCTGGGTGTACTACAAATACCACACAATAAACAAAAAATTGGGCTGTGGGCAAAATTACATGTATTGTGAAAGAGGTCCTTTTTTGCTCAAGACAGCTTTTAGTTTCTTTCAGGGGAAGAGCTGAGGAAGCTATGTTCTCTGTGTAGTATGATAAATTAAGACTGCAAAGGATGACAGAAATTCACTTCTTTTGAAGTAAAAATAAGAAAGGCGTTGGCCTGTTAAACCATATTGAGTTTACGCAGAGACACAGATGTAGCAGTATTAAGTAGCCTATGTGATTTCACTTAACATACATACTATCTTGCAGCATTAGCCTACACCACACAGCAGTAAGGAGATGTTTAATGTCAAATGTGTAGTTCTTTTTCTAAAAGGTGTTAGAAAGGATAGACCCTAAAAGTTTAAAATGAGTCACAAGGTGTATCAGATACGACTTAACACCATGAAAAAGCATTAATGTGAATAGTATTGCCAAGAATCTGGAGACCCCAAGCATATCTCAGAAGGATGATGATAAGATATAACTCACTACATCACAATATTGGCAGGCTGGTTTATGTGTGTATTAAGAGCCTACAATAATAAACATCGAGAAATACTGTATAAAACATTTCAATGACATGACTTTTTATCCATGCATCATAGATAAACTGCATCAACTGTACCAGTGAGAGATAACAACAAAAGCAACAGAAAGATGGAGTCAAATTGCTGAATGCCCGCTGCCAAGTAGCAGCCGGGGGCTAAACTGCTGTACAAGACTAATGGCACAAATTTCTATGGATTTATTAACTTAAAATATGGAATTTAATACATGTCAAATTATATCAACATTTATCAAATTACAGGGCTGTGCCCTCTTTTTAAACAATATTCTACACTGGTTTAGAACGAGGTGTTTCCACAGAACTGATTCCCGTCATTATGTCGACGAAGCCCTTGTTGGTCCCCTCACACAGTCCCACCAGCTCTGCTCCATGTTTCCAGGCCCAATGTCAACATCAGTGACCGTCTCAGTGCGCTCACCGCACCTGCATTGAACGCGCCACCGTGTCTCTCGATTAACACAGAGCTATACATCCCACTTCTTCATTTTGACTCAAATTTCAGCTGATTGCATGCGCAGCTGTTCTGTCTGAATGTATTTGCTAACGAAAGCCATCAGTAGGCCCACCATCAGAATTGCACAGCGTCCCTGCGTTTCTGAGCAAGACGAAAAGCAGCTTACCAGGACAGCTCTCTCCACTTGACTGGCAGCAGACATCTTGGGCAGCTCAGACAAAGATCTCTGCGGGTTGAGCATTTTGTGCAGCAAACAAAAGCAAATCCTTGTATTACAAACTGACGACCACGATCTACTCCCGGCTATGATCTGTGTCACCACCTACACTACCCACAAGCTGTGAAGAGGATCTGATGCTATATTTATATGCCGTCGGAAATACCGAGTGCACATATACATTTATATATAAAACAGCTAACTAGAGTAACAGAAACTAGGAGACGCACTGCCAAAATGTACAAATTGAGCAGATGTTAGGAGAAATATATTATTCCTCGTTCATAAGTCGAACTCTTTAACTTACAGTTGACTGTTTGCTGCGCTGAATGCACATTGTTCACCCCAGCACCACCATCTTAAAGGGGTTGAGTGCCGTGATACATATTTTGTGTTTAAGTGTAATACCCAAAATGACTGAAAGACTTATTTTCCCTGGTGATTTAATAACTTTAAAACTGTGATTAATTCTAGTCCTTACAAGGGTCACATGAAGGCATCATTTCGCTTATCACACATTCGCTATTAGGCAGGCCCCGCCTACTACTTCCGCTTCATCCTGGGGTGCATCCAATACATCCATGGGTGCATCCCATGGATGTATTATAAGAACTGGATACCGGACCAAGGATGGCGCCCGTTCATTTCTATTTGAGTTGCTCCATGGATGTGTTAATACATCGATATATGTATTAATACACCCATGGAGCATCTCCATAGACATTATATACGTAGACGCCTCATTGAGCGGCTCGGCCATGGATGTATTCGGGCTCAGCCCGTTACAGCGATACGTCAGCGTGTCCGCCATATTGGATGTGGCAGATTAGCCCTGAAAACTAATGCAACGATATGAACCGAACTTCATAAAGCGCCTTTCTGCCAACGTTGAGCACTTTATTCACTGATTCATAAAGACACAACATTTTTTGGGAAACAAATAAGCATTAAAAACAATCTAGGTAACTGTAAATGTTGTTATTATTAATCAAGAATTCTAAATGGTCATTATATGGGGACATAACACAATTTTAGACGGCAGCTCCCTGTTGAAGTAGTCAGACAGATTAGATTAGATCAGAACAGAACTTTATTTATCCCTTGGGTTATCTCCTTCAGGAAAATTATACATAGATACATACATACATACATACATATATGTATGTATGTAAATGTGTGTGTGTATATATATATATATATGTATGTGTATATATATATATATATATATATATATATATATATATATATATATATATATATATATATATATATATATATATATATATATATATATATATATATATATATACACATACATATCTGTATATATATATACACATATATATACACTCAACAAAAATATACACGCAACACTTTTGTTTTTGCTCCCTTTTTTCATGAGATGGACTCAAAGATCTAAAATTCATTCCAGATACACAATATTACCATTTCTCTCAAACATTGTTCACAAATCTGTCTAAATGTGTGATAGTGAGCACTTCTGCTTTGCTGAGATAATCCATCCCACCTCACAGGTGTGCCACATCAAGATGCTCATCAGACATCATGATTAGTGCACAGGTGTGCACTAATCATTTTTTGCTTTATTGGGGGTTCTGAGTCCCCAGACTCAGAACCAGTCAGTATCTGGTGTGACCGCCATTTGCCTCATGCAGTGCAACACATCTTCTTCGCATAGAGTTTATCAGATTGTCAATTGTGGCCTGTGGAATGTTGGTCCACTCCTCTTCAATGGCTGTGCGAAGTTGCTGGATATTAGTGGGAACTGGTACACGCTGTCGGATACGCCGGTCAAGCACATCCCAAACATGCTCAATGGGTGACATGTCCGGTGAGTATGCTGGCCATGCAAGACCTGGGACATTTTCAGCTTCCAAGAATTGTGTACAGATCCTTACAACATGGGGCCGTGCATTATCTTGCTGAAACATGAGGTGATGTTCATGGATGTATGGCACAACAATGGGCCTCAGGATCTCATCACGGTATCTGTGTGCATTCAAAATGCCATCAATAAAATGCACCTGTGTTCTTCGTCCATAACAGATGCCTGCCCATACCGTAACCCCACCACCACCATGGGCCACTAAATCCACAACATTGACATCAGCAAAGCGCTCACCCACATGACGCCACACACGCTGTCTGCCATCTGCCCTGAACAATGTAAACCGAGATTCATCCGTGAAGAGAACACCTCTCCAACGTGCCAGACGCCATCGAATGTGAGCATTTGCCCACTCAAGTCTGTTACGGCGACGATCTGGAGTCAGGTTACGACCCCGATGAGGACGACGAGCATGCAGTTGAGCTTCCCTGAGACGGTTTCTGACAGTTTGTGCAGAAATTCTTTGGTTATGCAAACCAATTGTTTCAGCAGCTGTCTGAGTGGCTGGTCTCAGACGATCTTGGAGGTGAACCTGCTGGATGTGGAGGTCCTGGGCTGGTGTGGTTACACGTGGTCTGCGGTTGTGAGGCTGGTTGGATGTACTGCCATATTCTCTGAAACGCCTTTGGAGACGGCTTATGGTGGAGAAATGAACATTCAATGCACGAGCAACAGATCAGGTTGACATTCCTGCTGTCAGCATGCCAATTGCACGCTCCCTCAATGCTTGCGACATCTGTGGCATTTTGCTGTGAGACAAAACTGCACATTTCAGAGTGGCCTTTTATTGTGGGCAGTATAAGGTACACCTGTGCGCTAATCATGTCAGATCAGCATCTTGATGTGGCTTGGGGTGGGATGGATTATCTCAGCAAAGCAGAAGTGCTCCCTATCAAACATTTAGACAGACTTGTGAACAACATTTGAAAGAAATGGTAATATTGTTTATCTGGAATGAATTTTAGATCTTTGAGTCCATCTTATGAAAAATGAGAGCAAAAACAAAAGTGTGGCGTTTATATTGTTGTTGAGTGTGTGTGTGTGTGTGTATATATATATATATATATATATATATATATATATATAGAAGGGAGAGACAGAGAGAGAGTGAGAGAGATTTTTTTATGGTGACCTTTTATGACAAATACAGCAATATTTGCTATCTAAGAAATACCTTAAATAGTTGAATGTAAAAATAAAATGTCACATGTGAATAATAAATATAAATATATATGTCAAATATAAATATAGCCTAGATATTACATATTAGTGTAAATATAAATGTTGAAAATAAAGTGTTAAATATATATGTTAAATATACATTTTAAATATAAATTTTATGTGTTAAATAAATGTCTCTCAGGCACAGGAAGTACCAAAATAAAAGCTCAGGGATGGAAAATATTGCTGCAAATGTCATAAAAGGTCACCAGAAAAAAAATCACACCAGTTGTTAGTACATGTTTTGAAGCTAAATGTGAGAAAATGTTGCTGAATTTTGCATTAGCTGCTTTACAAACAGCACCCCATACCCGTTGACATTGTTATGACATTAGATCTATAAGCAAACTGCTTTATCGCTTGTTCTTCAATCAGTCATGCATTATTGTTGCTTTAACTTGACATTATTGTTATACTGTAATATTGCCTTAATTGTGTAAAGCTACATTAAAACAATGTTTTTTTTACCCCGGTTATAGGTCTATCAACAAAATTAACAGAGTAGAATAGAATAGCATAGTTCTTTATTGTCACTATTCAACCACATGTTAGGCAAAGAGAGTTTGTAGTGAAACGCTTAGTGTCCTTTGTGGCATACAAAGTTCTAAAAAGACATTAAATAAATACAAATAACAAATGGAATTTTTATGTACATCAGTGCATTAAGAAGCATTGAAAGTGGAAGTGCAAAAATAATTATTAATCAATATGAGTCTGTGTTATCACTGTTATTATCATCGTTGTTACTCAGTGTTTTTCCACAGGACAGTGTTTTACTTGCATTAAGAAAATTATATATATTTGACAAAATCAAGGGAGATGGGGTTAAGAGGGTGTTCCCCAGATATTTTTGAACTGAAATAGTTTCTTCACTGCATTCTGATCACCAATTGTGAACATTTTATAATAATCATGAGGCGGTATTTGAGGTGTTTTTGAAGCTGTTCTTACTTACACAATTAATCAAGTTTTACTGTCATGTCAATCTTGAATCTATTCAAAAACATGTCAGATGAACATGTAAAACACACACTTGAGTTTCCAGTTACTTACTGAATGGAAGTGGAGGCAACTGACAGCGTTTACATCATAGCAGACGCTGTGATTTGAAGGCAACATCGACCTGAGAATTTCGCGTAACCCCCCCCCCCCAAAAAACAAGGTCACTATTGCGCTGAGTTGATCTCCCCCTCGTCTTGTCAACTCCTTTTTAAAAAGTATAATTCTCCATCTCTTCAGCGCAGTTCTGTTCTAAGAGAGAGTTCATCAGAACATAGCCTAATTAAAACGTTAAAACAGCATCACAGGTGAGCTCACAGCTCTCCCTCTGATGCAGGTCTTGTCATTGACAAGATGAAGAAAACGAAGAAAAAAATCTTTTTGCAGATAGTGCTCTTAAATGCAGGGATAACGCCAATTAATTAGAGTTTCATTCAGGCCAAAGAACTCGTGTTTTGGCTTTTCTGTCCTCTGAGTGTGGAGAGCCACTGGTGAGGGCAAAAGACGCACATGCTGCTCCGACCGCGGGTGCACAGACAAGAGACGTCCTGGTAGCAACGGGCTAAAGTGAAGGATAAAGTATAGGAATTATCTCACAGTATAAAACAAAATACATTGCTTATTCCTTCCCATTCAGAAAGGGAAACTTTTTCAGCATGGCACTGAGTCATCAAATCCTTCCAAAAGCCGGTAGCGCTTTGTAATACGGCCCGCGTCTTACAGCGTAGTTTCCTCAACTTAGAATAGAATAGAATATTCTTTATTGATCCCCCTTGGGGGAAATTTTTTTGTCACAGCAGCTCACAAGAAATGTGAAATAACGCAATAACGATAAAAATAGAATAGAGACAATAGAATAGGCCTATAACATTAGAAATTTAAAAAAATATAAAGATATATAGAAAAGTAGAAAAATATTACTATTTACATGTAGGAGCAAGATATATACAGAGATTAATACTTGAGAATGACAGCACTTGACAATGAGAAATTTACAGTGAGTACTGGAATGATGTGCAATAAAAAAGGCATGTATTTCTTGAATGCTTGATGTCATTATGGAGACAGTTCAGATGTTTGTGTTATGAAGTCTTTTTGCAGTTGGGACAAATGACCTGCGGTAACGTTCAGTCCTGCAGGGTGGGAGTCTGAGCCTGCTGCTGAAGGAGCTGCTCAGCTCCCCCACAGTCTCATGCAGTGGGTGAGAGGGGTTGTCCATAATGGATGCGAGCTTTGCCAGAATCCTCCTCTCGCTCACCTCCTCCAGGGAGTCTAAGGAGGAGTCCAGGACAGAACTGGCCCTCCTGACCAGTCTGTTCAGTCTCTTCCTGTCCCTCTCCGTGCTCTTTTAGGGTAACTTTGGCACAAGTGCCAGACAGGAAGGAGAAAAGGCGTGAGTTGGTTTAACACAGCCAAGTGTTGTCCTCACCAATCAAATGAACGCCTCTCCTTGCCTTTAAATTCGCTGTGTGTCACCGTGTGGGCCAGCTCCTGGGACAGATGTAATCTGTTCCTTTGTCATTAGTGGAAATACAAAATTAAGTGATAGACATTTAAACACAGAGGCACCGGGAAGAAACTAGTCCGAAAACCTGTAGAACTGCAACAATGAAAAAAACACACATGATTACTCAATTTGTAAACAATAAAAAATGGAACTACGGAGCAGCACCGCAGACAGCGCTGCACGACTTTTTGGTGGTGGTACAACCACTCCCTCTGAATGAATCATCATTCTTATCCCAACACTCAAAGGTCTACCATTTGGTGATGTCAGTAGTAGATGATTGTTCCCTAAATCATCAATTGTATGGATTCAATCCGTTGACTTAACCTTTCCATATGTACTGGTTTTCAACAACATTGATATTTGTCCGAAACAATCACACACAAAACCTAATCAGGTTCAGAGGTAAGAGATCAAATAGTTTCAAGATCTGAAAAACAGACTAAGATGTACCTGTGTGTGGTGATGCAATGTATTCAGAGAACGCTAGGTGGCAGAGTGTGAAGAAGAATGAGAAAAAGAGGAGTAGAAGATGGGCTAATTAAATGCTACCATGAAAGTGAATGATGCCAGGTTCTGTAAATAAAAGTGAAGTTAAGCTCTATCTACAAAGTGTTTTACTTGAAGCCACAACATATTGGCGACAAAGATGGCGGCCCTGAACCTTAGCCAGCCCCCGTTTTTTCTACAAAACGCCGGACAACCGCCAATACCATTCAAAGCATGGATACGGAGCTTTGAGAATTACCTGTTGGCTATGTCCGACAATGACCTGCCTGATGCTAGAAAGCGCGCACTGCTAATACATTGTCTGGGCGCGGAAGGCCAGAGACTCTTCTACACACTGACAGTCGCTGATGATAAGTACAGGATGGCACTAAAAGCATTAGAGG
Source organism: Scarus forsteni (assembly GCA_036419115.1). NCBI lineage: Eukaryota > Metazoa > Chordata > Actinopteri > Labriformes > Labridae > Scarus > Scarus forsteni. The sequence continues at coordinate 6,779,826 of JAZDUH010000400.1, read as the reverse complement.
ATTTCTTCACGCCACAAGTCAATGTTGTAGCGGAATGTTACCACTTCAGACAACGAAACCAACGATCGGGTGAGACTACAGATCAGTTTGCCGCTGCTTTGAAAGAACTGGTTACCACATGCCAGTTTGGAACTATGGAGGAGGAAATGATACGGGACCAGATCGTGGAGAAGACGAATTCACCACGCATCAGAGAGTGTTACTGGAGGTACCGCTCACACTTACCAAAACATTGACGATAGCACGTCAGATTGAAGCTGCGGTGATGGAGGCTAAAGCTATGTCCAAGGGAGCAACGGATGATGCTGTCCATGCAGTAAACGTTAAGGGACCACAGCAGCAACACAAGTTCAAAAAAGGAAAGTACAAGACTCACTAAGCATCACAGCCTATTAAAGAAAAGACATGCTATAGATGTGGCTCTGCTCAGCACACTGCTAACTTCCAGGGATGTCCTGCAAAAGAGGCGCTTTTTGCAAAAGTGTGTCGTGGAAGCAAACAAGTCAGTGAGGATGACACTGTCCCAGAAGTCACTATTTTGAATGTGGATAATGGTGATGATGAGGATGCATGTGACTCTCGTAGCATAATGTGCGCAGTTAAAGTCAGTGTTGCAGGCTCAGAAACTAAGGATATTGAGTTAATGCTAGACACAGGATCAAGAGTGTCTATTTTGCCAGTATCCATTGTTAATGAGCTCTTTTCTTCTTATTCCCTGACCAAGCCAAAGTGAAAGCTTAAGGACTATGGTGGAAATCCTATAGCTGTGAAAGGCTGCTTATGGGTTAATGTTGCATTTGGTGGCCGCAGTGCTAGAAGAAAGACATTGTTTTCCAAGGGTCTGCAGTGCTAGGCAGAGACCTGTTTCGGTCTCTTCATATGCAAGTGATAGATGGTCAAGTCATTCCAAGCCATCGTCTACGTAGTAAAAAGTGTAGCAGTAGAGAAACTAGGATGTGCAAAGGGGTTTGTCCACAAGGTTAAAGTCCACCCTGATGTAAATGTGGCAAGTGGGAGATGAAAACACTAATTTTGATTGAAGACCAAATACCAACAACGCCACCTGGGGGATTTCACCCCAGGAAATAATTTAGCTTAAATCAGGACACACAGACTCCAAATTACCACAGGGCAAGAGACAGGTTATAGAAAAATATAACAATTCTTTATTACAATTATGACATTAAGAAACATTAGCTGTACATCATATTTTTACTTTGACCTGATGGTGGCACTAAAGGGCAACAGAGTGACACTGTTTTCTACACTGGATCTCCAAAGTGCTTATTACCAAGTGCCACTACATGAAGACAGTCGCAGTTTAACAACATTCATCACTCATGATGGACTGTTTCGCTTCAAGCGGGTGCCATTAGGACTGGCATCTGGGCCAAGCTGTTTCCAGCGGATGATGTCATCAGGTTTAAAGGGAGTGCAATATTACCTAGATGATATTATCATTTCAGGCGCAACAGTTGAGGAACATGACGAAAGACTTAACACCGTGCTTTGGCGCATTGAGGATGCCGGGCTCCAGCAAAACCTCTAAAAATGCAACTTCAGACAAGCACAGCTGTCTTTTCTTGGACACACAATATCAGCTAATGGACTGCATCCTGATGCATCTCATGTGGTTGCTGTTTTGCAAGCACCTCCAACAACCGACCTGCCAAAACTGAGGTCATTTCTCGGGGTCACATCTTGGTATTCAAAGTTTATACCAGACTATGCTGCTGTAGCTGAGCCCCTACGAGCACTCCTGCACGGAGCTGATACTTTTACATGGACACCTGAGGCGCAGAGGAGTTTTGACATTGTTAAAAGACTGATCGTAAACAGCCCTGCACTATCCCTGTTCAATCCAGATCTGCACACTATTGTCACCACGGACGCGTCTGATTATGGATTGGGTGCAGTTCTCACTCAGAAGCACCAAGACGGCACAGAGGGAACTGTGGCTTTTGCATCACGTACGCTCACCCAGGCAGAGAGGAAATACTCCACTGTCGAAAAGGAAGCTCTGGGGTGCGTGTGGGCCACAGAAAAGTGGAGAACGTACTTATGGGGAAGACACTTCACATTACGTACAGACCACAGCCCTCTTCCCACACTACTTACCTCAAAAGGTCATGGAAGGACAGACATGCGGATAGCCAGGTGGTCATCCAGCCTGTTATCATTCAACTATGACATCCAGTATAAGCCGGGTAGAGAGAATGTAACTGCTGACTGTTTATCCCGACTTCCAATGCCAAGCTTAGAACCCAGTTTGGAAGATGACACAGAAGTGGCACTAACTTATGCACTTGCAACTGTCACTGACACTGAGTTTAAAGCTGCATGTGCTTCCTGTCCTGTGCAGCCTCAACTACGTGAACTGCTCACTTCCAGATGGCCCAAGTCAAGTAAACAGTTGACCCCAACACTACAGCCATTCTTCAAACTTCGACTTGAACTCTCACTACAAGATGACTGTGTGGTTCGTGGCACACACAGGCTCCTGGTGCCAGACAGTCTCCAGTCAAAACTGATCTCCCTCGCCCATGACACACACCAAGGGATAGTGAGAACGAAACAAAGACTCAGAGAAGCATATTGGTGGCCAGGCATGGATACCCAGGTTGAGGCAGCTATTAAAGCATGCATCACATGTCAGTCGCATGACAAGTCGGCAGTCACCCACACTACTCCTCTACAGCCTGTGCCATACCCAGATCAGGCATGGGAGAAAGTTGCAATTGATGTTGTGGGGCCCTCTGATAGAACACCCGTGGACTGTCACTTTGCAATCACACTCATTGATTACCACAGTAAATGGCCCGAGGTAGCCTTTGTTCAAAGTCACCTCAGGAACTATAATACAGTTTTTATCTGCAGTCTTCAGCAGAGAAGGTGATCCCACCGAGCTGGTTTCAGAAAACAGCCCCCAGTTTCTGTCATATGACTTTGAAACATTTCTCAGACAGAGGCATCTTGCACAGAAAATCATCTGTCTTATTACCCGAGGGTGAATGGAGAAATCGAGCGCTTCAATCGCAGCTTGAAGGACAGTCTACAAACTGCTTTGCTGGAAGGTAAGCCATGGCAGGAGTTCACACGAGACTTCTTGCACATATATCGTGCAACACCTCACTCCACTACCCAACGCTCACCAGCTGAACTGTTGCATGGTCGACTTATGCACACTAAGCTTCATGTAGCTGGACGTCCGCTTCCACATAGTGCATCACTGTCATCAGAATAGATCACCCTCAGAGTGAAAGATGAACGGGCAAAGAGCAAAGTATCCACTGATCAGAAGAGAAGTGCAAGTGCTGTATCCTTTGCATGTGGGTCATATGTGCGGGTGAAGAAACCTGGTATCCTCCCAAAAACACAGTGCAAGTTTTCCAAACCACTGAAAGTGATGGGAAAAAAAGGACAGTTCACCTACTGGCTGTCAGACAGACGATGCTGGAATGCATCTCACCTTGCACCTGCCTTTCTTCGGGAGAAGGAGAGTGACGATGAACTGTTGCCTCTGGACTTTGGAGCTACCCAAAGTACGCCAGCTGTACCACAACAACCACTGCAACACACTACACCACCAAGATCTGCCAGACCAGTCAGGAACAGAAGAGTGCCCAAATGGTATAAAGACTTTGTTGTGAAATGATGGGGCAAGCGAAAAACTGAACAAAAGATACTCTGTTCTAAATGAGTATGAAGGTAGAAGCGAAAGGTTAATTTGCAGTTTAGTTCTGGAGTTGAAGTTACAATGCAGTGTTCAAGTTAAAGAAATCAGTTACTATTGAGAAGTCATGACTGTGAATTAATATGTAACCAGGTGGTAAAATGCTGTTAAAACATCTACTAGGTGTTTTAAGTTCTATTGTTCAATATGCAAATGTACATGTTCAATATGCTATCTTCCTATGTGTTTTGATATCATTGTAAAATGAAATTACTGGTAGATTGTAAGTGGAATCCCACAGAGAGTTGCGGATTATGAGCACTAGGTGGCAGCATAGGTTTGTAAACAACATCACTTAGCCAAGTGCATTATGGTCTTTTCTCTCTTCCTGTTGTACGCGCTCGACCGTCTGCAGTTTCTGCTGTGATGCCTCCGCTGTTTCTGTGTCTTAAAAAGGTTTGAAACAGAAAATAGACACAAAATCTTATGGAATATTATTGTAACAAATGTTTTCTGAATTATAACAAGATGATGTGTTTAGGCTCTGCTGCGGTAGATGTTTATGGACTTTCGGCGCCAGCCGCGGACTCTCATTGGAAGGTAGTAGTGGCTAGGTTAATTAGCACATGTGAGTTTGTAATGGTAACAGTACACGATGTACAGCTTTGGGTTTTTTTGTTTGTTTAAAGGTGGAAACTGAGACGGTGACTGCCTGTTCCACTGCCGTATTTTTTAGGCAGTTAAAATAAAAGAAAACTTGTGCTGCAAGAACCCCGAGTTAATGTATCCTGTGTGGCTAACAGATTCCCCGGGCTACAAATAGTGTAAAGGAATCTTCTGAACACCCACCCCCCACCCAAAAAACAGGAATTTTATGTTGTTTAAGTTAGCACCGACGGTGTTTGTATAATAGAAACATAAATGCAAAGAAAGTAATTTTAAAAGCAGATTTGAAATTTCCTGCATGGTTCAGTACATTTTTGCTTATTATCAGGGGTATGTGGTGATGCAATGTATTCAGAGAACGCTAGGTGGCAGTGTGAGAAGAACGAGAAAAAGAGGGGTAGAAGAAGATGGGCTAATGATATGCTACCATGAAAGTGAATGCAGCCCAGTTCTGTAAATAAAAGTGAAGTTAAGTTCTATCTACAAAGTGTTTTACTTGGAGACACAACACTGTGCCAATTTAACCCCCAAATTCCACATGGGCTAATGCAAAAGCGCCGGGCTACGGTCTTGCTCCAACCCCACTGAAAGCGGCGGGCAGTCCTGCATGGGGGAGGCCCGGAGAGCCACAGGTTCTCATGTCAACGAAGTCACACACGTTACACACTGAGTAAATAAATAAACACCTCATTTCGCTTCTCTAAGGTCCCTTTGCTGGTCCCAGCCATACAGCATCGTGATTTATTTCACTTCTGCCATACATACGTTATATCTCTCATATATTCTGTACCTCTACGATTCACTTTTCTTCATCCATGGTGTTGTTACCACTGGGACCCTCTGACCGACAGTTGACCTGATGCTCGTGCCTCCGGATTCAACGTAATCAAAAACTATTAAGGAAATTTGAGAGTCCAGGCATTGTTTTACTGAACTCCCGGATACTCCACACGTTGACTTCCTGTCTGGTGCTTAACAACAATGAATTTAGGAGGTTTGGAAGCGGCCACATAGAAAATAGATCTGAAGCGATTCTCCGGTGCATTGGCGCGCACCGGCGATCCAGCAATGCGTACAGTGGAATTTGCCTCATAGACTACAATAGGAGCGAAGTGCTCCGCAGTACATTTCAAGGACGCGGCGCTTTCGCGTTATGTGGAATTTGGGGGCAATTGGCTCTTTGCTAATGAAGTGATTCAAATGACCTTTCAGTGATTATTAATTGATGAATACCCATGTCATCAGGAGAGAATTTATTAAACAGCACAAAATCTTAATATTCAACATGTACATAAAATCATAAATATTCACCAAAACAAGTGTCATCCTCCTTTAACTGACAGAATCCAACTCATTGTAACTTCATGGATAAAAAACAGATTATATGAACCACATATTTATAAACCATTTACATTTGACCACCCTACACTAATTAGACAAAAGATGTTAGTCTTTCAGAAGTTGCTGCTTTTTAACCTCCAAGTTATTGTGAATATAAAAGAAACTCAACTCGACTTAAGATATTTACACCTGTCAGATATCAACAGTTGTTTACACTAGTGAGTTTAAGGGAAACTTAAAAAGCATTTTTTTGGCAATCATGACACAAACTAATGTTTTACACACAAACAAATTAGCCTTTTTATGAGACATTTTGGTGTAATCTGATACATATGCTGGAGTTTAAAAAAAAAAAAAAGTATTTTTTTCTTGCAAAAAGTTCATGAAAATTGCTGATGGTAGACAGTTCCCTCCTTTAATTTCTCTACCACCCTTTCTTCACGCAAGAAACGCAGACCCTGTTACAACTTGCACATTTATTTCAAGGGCATTGGCAAGGTCGCACTTTAAGCCATCATTTTTGGGCATCTCATCAGATTTCTCTTTCAAGCACATTCGTCCAATTTCTGTAGTCTGTGTTCACACACACCTGACCACTGAAGCTGTTTAATACTTGGTGAAATCTTAGAATAAGTTCATCCATTACATTTCTTTAAATGCAGACTCAGGCCCTGCAACTAACCAGACCCCAAGTTGAAGACATAACCTACAGGGTTCTGCATCTTGAATATATCAGGTTGCTTGTATATATCCATGCCATATGTTGACAGTTTTCCACATTATTTTTGATTGCAAAAACATGTTTCAGAATTGTTTTTGTTTCGTTTTTTCAAGGGATTCTACAAGACTTCCGACCTTGTTCAGGTTTTGGTCATTTTAGGGCAGCAGAGTACTGCTTAGCATTTAGAAATGCTTTTCTCTCGTCTCAACGGGTCATTTTGCAATCATGATATCAATTCTTAAAGTGTTCAACTGAATCCATTTAAATGTTGTATAAAATAACAATGTCAAAGTCTGTAGATAGAAATAGAAAGAGACACGCAACCCTTCTGGCCTGGTTATACTCAAAATAAGATCAATCCAAGATGAGATCGGCCTGTGTGGCCATACTAAACATGACATTCCCAGTGCAATCTTCCTAAAAAAATTACAGGATTGACCAGTTGATCTGCTCTCAAACATCATGGTGGTATGGGAGTAGGTTCTTTAGATTGAATTCAACTATTTGCAAAATTTTAATAACAAGGAACAAGGATTTTAATAATATTTTTTTAAATCCCAGAGAAAATGCATAAAAACTGATGCATTTTTTTACTATTTGCTAATGTTTGATGTAAAATGGTCTAGAAGGTTCCAGATCACAATCATGTGACCAACAGCTGCCCCTTCCTTCATTTTACTAGACATCTGTTTTCATGCCAACTAAAGAATTCATACCAAGCAGTATCCAACTCAGAAGTTAGCTGCGAGTTAAAGATGAGAGAATATTGAAATGTAACAAACTGTGTTCCATAGGTAAGCTGTGAACATATAAGAACTTAACCATTGATTTTGTTCATTCAGAATTTAAATGAAAATCAGATGTTCCTTTTATTCAGCATCTTTCAATCAACAGCTTTGAGTTTCACTCATATTACTGACTCCTTCCTCAATGAACAATTTTGAAATGGTATAAGTCGTGTTCTGAATTGTGTTTACCTGTTGGACTGTAAATCCTCTTTTAGAACAAAGCCTTACCTTTTTCGTGCTAATACCAGGAATAGAAACACAATAGATAATTGCACTTACTACCTCTAGTTCAAAGAAAAGTTACTAAACTGAGTTATGTTATGTTTGAGAGATATAAAAAAAAACATCTGAAAATGAGAACTCTGCCACTCACAAGACAGAGGGTTTTAAATGAAATATCATATTTGATGACAAAAAACAATAACTGCATTTAAGGCCTCAAAACAACTGTTATTTTTCAACTGCCCAAGAAACATTATTCCCATCAACTTAAAAGCATAAATCAACAAACTAAATACAGACACGAGCCATGCCAAATGTTGCCAAGTAGACCTCAAAACATAAATAAATACATTTGTTGCCGAAAGACTGGTGGGGGGGTTACAATTTTAAGGCATTGCAGTGGCAGATTCTTGGTGTTTTTCTTCTCTTGTATTCTGGACACTTAAAAGAAAGCAAAAATCACACTCAATAAAATAAAGTCATAATTTTTTTTACAAAAAAAAAAACAATGATATTCCTCAGGGTTTTCGCAGCCACTAAATGTGACAGCACTAAGTCACACCACCCACTCTTCACAGTGGCACTTGACCAAACCTCCTCACCAAACAACCTGAAACAACTCATTTCACTCGTCTCATGATGTGTGGGCAGGATACATGGCTTTGCTTGGGTGGCTGGGAAATAAAACTTGTGGAATTAAAATTAACAACCTGATACATGACAAATAAGGAAAACAAGGGATCAAAGACTGTGTGGTCCAGATAAGAGATCACAGCTCACTCTAATGAATGTATGCTCGGTAGACAGCAGAAATGTCATTGTCTGACTGGTCCAGTGCCTTAGCCCTCTTGTAAACCTGGAAAGAACAAAAACACTGTTCAGTTATATTGCTTTGTTTTCTTACTTGAAAGATTGTATTACTTTGTCATTTGTTGCTTGAAATAACCACAAAGCATTTGGTACTGTGGAATACTTTGAAACCTTGCTTAAAAAACACAATAAACGCTGTACACCTCCTTGCTCTTTTAAACTATAGAAGAGCACTGAAGAAAAGAGAAAAGAAAAAGAAAGCCCTGGCACCCCCTGAAGGGCACCACCAGACAGAGAGAATACATTTAGACCTAACAATTTCTTTAAAGTTTCCTGCTTCATACAGAATTTAATCTTAAAGTCACCGATCACTCACACAGGCGTTTGTGATCACTCTGGCTGATTGGAGCAGGGCAAGTTGAAAAAATCTAGACTAAGGTGATAATCTTGAGAAGAGGTCTAATCAAAGGCCCATTTACCAACAACTGGGTGGGTTCCAAGGGCCATTAAATGTCTTTATCACCACCAACAAGACTAACTGTACTCCCCTTTTAACCTAACAGAAAGCAGCGTGTAATAACAGAAACAAAAAAATCACTGAGCCATGTTTATAAGACATAAACTATAAAAAAAACTACAAAATCACTTTGCTTTGAGAGTCATGATTGCATGCTTCTCTAACAAACTCTGATGCTAATAGTTCAGAGAAGACATGCCAGTGGTGACCATTTGAGTATCTTAATTAGTTCAATAACTGGTGTGGATGCTGATAAAAACATATGCTGAACATGAAATTTCACTGTAATTTATCTGGGAAAAATAGCCAATGGTAGTGCAAGAGAGCCTTATTCTCAGCCCTACAGCAAAATGACATGTTGTCAAAGTTTCTTTCTCAAGCTGTGTTAGTCAAAATAATGCTTCTCAAGTTTAGACTAATGGTTAATTCCAGACATTACTGCCTCAAAAACTCATATAAAAGCTGTCTTGTTGTACAAAGGGGTCCATTTTGTCAGTGCTACCATTTACTTTCAATGATTCAAGAGCAGTTTAGAGCAGCCAACCCTAAATGCATAAAAAGCAAACTCACAGCAAAGTTTACTCCAAAAATAATTAACACTCTTATTTTACATTGATTTCAGGTATAATTTAAGATTGAGAACTCACTTGAAAAGAAAAGAATTAATGAATGGAAGACTGAGATGTATACTTTACAAAATGAACAATAAGAAAAGAAAAACAGAAAAACAAAAATGATATAATTAGTAAGGTTAAATCACATCATTTTTGATTTTCAAAATTATTCTTGTGTAGTGTTTATTAGCCAATTATAATATGCGACTTAAATTCAACAGAAATCTGTGTTTCAGTTCACTTGTTTACATTTTTGGCAGCCCAATGTCTTATTTTTCTCAAGGATACCAAGTTGTATGCATTTATGAAAGCCCTTTATCTTTGCTATTACTTATTCAGTTTGTGTATTCTGCTTGTTTTTGTCAAACACTTACAATGGCTACTTTTGCTGCCTAACCCTATATACAACATCTCAACTGGGCATTTGCAGACAGATACAGAACATGATTGCTAGGCAGCACTGGGACAGATTTCTCTGTCATCATTGTCTAGATAGCTCAAAGCAGGGGTGACTTGTAAAATGTAAGGCTAAAACTACAACAGAGGTCTACTCACACCAGAATCTTAACGTTATGACAGATATAAAGAACTTAATTTACAGAAACACTGAAAAGTGAAACTCCTGAATTAAATGAATTAAAACTAATTAATTAGACTATTATATTTGAGAGATGAGCACATTTATAGCCCCACATAGTTCCTGAAATCTTCAAAAGCAGGGAAATTCCTAATTTTTCAAGACCGACACACATTTTTTCAGTTGACATTTGTTGCTGAAGACTGCTGCACAGGCAAGTGGGAGCTTGCAGTCCAGTGTTCTGTTACTGTATCTCTTTCATGCATGTCATAATCAATTCTAGGCGCTGTCCTTTTTGTCACCTAATCAACAAAGTCAATTGTCCCCAGATGTTATGGATGACGTCCTAAATCAGCTGATTTAACGTGTCACCTATCATCTGGTGACACTTCTGAGGAAGGCGGAAGTTTCCGCCGAAACGTCAAGGTACATGAAAAATCTACATGTCCGAGATAAAAGAAAGAAAACTGTTACAGTGCAGTATGGTTTGAAGCAGTTAACCCTGCTCTTGTTTGTGGATCCACTGCCACCTGTGCTTTCACTTGAGAGCAGCAGCGCAACTCTGAGTCGTTTTCAGATTCTTGGGCACGCTCATCTCTCAGAACATCAGCTCCATCCTCAAGAAGGCCCAGCAGCGGATGTACTTCCTGTGGCTCCTAAGGAAACATGAACTTTCCCCTGAGCTGCTGCTGCTGCGTATCTCCACTGCAGTCATCGAGTCTGTCCTATGCGCCTCCATCACTGTGTGGTTCAAAGCTGCCACCAAGCAGGACAGATCCAGACCGCAGTGCACTGTGAGGACTGCTGAGGGCATACTGCCCTCTATCCAGGACGTGTACTTCTCCAGGACTCAAAGGAGAGCAGGAAACATTGTAAAGGACTCCTCTCACCCTTCATTTTAATTTTATTTTTTTTAAATCTTATTCTCTATTTTTACATTTACCTTTCTTTTGTATTTTTTGTACCTCCTTGTACTAGAGAAAACATCTGCCGAAGTCAAATTCCTTGTATAGTTTACATACTTGGCAATAAAAACGAATCCTGATTCACTTCAGAAATAAAGCGCAACACTGCAAACAAAGAGCAACAATGGCCCTCCAGTACTCCATCGAGCATTGTTTTGTGCCAACATTCTTGACAGCAGCCACAATTCAGAAATTACTCTAAGTGCATGGCTGATGTAATTATGGTGTGGTACACACATTGCCTTAGCTGCTGTCACATAATATTAGCGACCAATGAGCAGACTGCAGTATATTAAGCACCACCCTTTAAGTCGATTCGGTCTGCACTGCTCCCCATCAGAGGTGTACCAAGGACCGTGATGGCAGGGATTTCCTATTTGGGTACTTTTTCTCCTCATCTGACAGTGGAAACCTATATTGTGCACTGTACTGACCTGAACGGAACCAGACTGCTTGGAGGAAACAGCATTAGTGGTTACCTACTAACCAGGAACACAGGAACACTTAGGATCACACACAACAAAAATGGCTTTCTGGCAAGGTAACGGTGCACAGTTTGGTCAACTGCGTCCTGCCTCTCGACCACTAAGTCTATTTTAAACCCCAGTTCCTGTTGCCTAATATCCATGTGACCTTGGGCAAGACGCGTAACCAAAATTAGCCCCCACTGCTGTTGTGTAAATCTGTAAGAATGCTTTAGTTAACCCTGACAGGACACTTTCCATAGTACCCTCCACCATCAGTGTATGAATTGGGAGGTGCAATATGCAAAGGAAAAGCATCATAAAGTATTTTTCAAGCTGAAAGTCCATTTACCATTTTTCCATTTCAAATCCAAATTTATCTGACTGATACAGACTGTATGAAAAATTACTGGATGCAAAAGTTACACATTGCGGTGGACTACTTTGAACACGCCTCTCTACAGCAGGTCAGGCGTCTCTTTGATTGTCCATGAGGTGTCTATGTTCTGCATATAAAATAGAACCACCTGCCACCTGGCATGAGGTTGAAGAGTTTTCCATGTGTTTCCACAGGGTCCGAAGAAATTACTCAGCCCCCAGTCTGAAAAACTTCTTAAAAGGGAAAGTAAAGCAGGATAGGCACTTGATAATAACTGCTCTTCCATTTCTGCATGTAAATTCTGGGCCTACCGTGATTTATCTTGTGAGAATTTATTTTAAATCTATTCTAAGAAATCTTCTGAAGTTTTTCAGAAGTAATCAACATTTACTTACATTAATAATAAAGGCAAATTTTGTTAAATGTTATCTTCTTTGTAGGTGCAGAATGGACAACAAGTCTATGCCATTTTGTCACTTTGTGGAACAGTGAAGTCAACCTTTAATCTGGAGAGATAGTTTTACCTCATTGGCAGCCGCAGCCATTGGGGTTGGATGGTTGGCTGTGTCACCCATGGAAATAGCAAGCCTCAGGTCCTTTTGAATATGTTTCAAATAGTAGTCAGGCTTAAAGTTGCCTTGTAAAATATCTGAGGAATAGGAGGAGGGGTTAAAAAATGAGATATATTTATAAACCCCTTCTTATTAATGTAAGAATTTCAAACAAAGATTAATAATGAACTACAAAAAAGCATACATACAAGGGAGAGGATGAGAAGTAACTTCATTTGTGCCAACTTACTTTGGCATTTCTGGTCCACAAAGGTGCTTGCCATCTGACCCTGGCATAAGATGTCCAGAAATGTTTGCTGTGATTGGCCAGTGGCCTGGGCAAGGGTAAGACCCTCTGCAATAGTGGCCATGAAGCTGCCTTGCACCATGTTGAGGATCAGCATCATTCTTGCTGCATTCCCTGCCTCACCTAGAACACCCGTTTACAAATACACAAGCAAAACACTGATTAGCATCACTGTTGCATAATACACTCACCAGCCACTTACATGCACAAGTTTGGGTCCTCCTTTACCTTCAGAATGGCTCAATTCTTTGTGGCAGAGATTCAACAAGGTGATGGAAACATTCAACAAAGACTCTGATCCACAATGACATGTATGCATCATGCAGCTGCTGCAGATTTGTCTGCTGCACATCCATGATGCAAATCTCCCACCCATCACATCCTAAATCTGTTCTAAAGTGCTGAGAACTGGTCACTGAAGTAAAGTGAATTCACTGTCAGGATCAAGATAGCAGTCAGAGATAATATGAGCTTTGAGACATGGTGTGTTAAGGTGCTGGAAGTACCCATCAGAACACGATGCACTAAAAGAATGTTTTATCAATTCTCAGTTAGCACAAAAGGGAAGAGAGTGAACTATGACAAGGTCAAATTTACGGACTAGGCACAGCTAATTTTAAAACTGAAAATGAAGTACATTTTGAATAGGAACAAGAAATTTCAAGCTGAATTCACCTTTTTGGAGGCAAATATGAACCTGCTCACTGGGCTTCTCTGAGAAGCCAGAAATTGATGAAGCACAGTTTCTACATACTAGTGAATCAATCACTAAAGAGAAATAAAATTGAATTTGGAAATGACCAATGCAGTTAATTTAGGGCAGCTGCAGGATAAACCTTACATAGGGTGATAGTCGAACTCTGATGACTTTGATGAGGCGAATTAAACAACAGTCCTTCACAAAGAAACAAGGGTGATGGTGGCTAGACTATTACGATATTTAAGTGGTACTTTTGGTCTAATGTGTTGCGCCCAGTGCCAACTTGGCTTGACTGATATGCTCAAGTGTCTTGGAGACCACTAAAGGAAAACCTGGCACATCCCAACTGGTTACAATATCTTGTTTATTCAACTTTACTTCAGTCTTATTACTGGTGGAGTCTCCTTCCAATTTTCACAGTGGTCAACAAAAGGCATTTACACTCTTTCTGATATTTGGATCACTTAGGGTACAGAGACATTTGATGACTTGGTCTCAGGGCATAATCTTGCTAGGAGCTCGTTCTTTTTTTACCTTCAGCTCAGATTAGCAATGCGGACATACGGTGTCCCATGGGGAGTGGCCCTAAAAACCCATTCTCTCCATTTGCTGCTGGACTCAAAAGTTCACACTAGGGGTTTAGTATCATAGTTATATGCTCTCTTAAACTCCAGGAGCGAACCTCTGTCAGTTCAGGCAATTTTGGAGAAGGGATCTTAACTCCTCTGAGGATGATATCTGTTGGGCCACAGTCTGGAATAATTTAGATCTCACCTCCAAAAATCCTAACCACAAAATGATACATTTCAAATTCTACACAGGTTGTATCTGACACCAAGGAAGTTCTATTTGATGGAATCAACACCCTCTCAATTTGCTCAAGTTCAGGGTATCGCACAGCCCAAAGCTGCTACTTCTGAATGACACATCCTCTCTAAATCTCTCCTTCCATCAAAAGCATCAACTATTTGTCTGCTTGACAGCAGGAAAAAAAATGTTGGTGCTTCGTTGGCAGCCTCCACACTCTCTTTTCAATCTTCAGTGGTTGAGATCTGTATTAGACATATTACATTTGGAGCTGTCAGTGGCAAGAATGCATAATGCTAAACAATCCACCATCTATGATTGGGCGTCCTTCACTGACAAAGTGAGGGACCTTTGCACAGACCGGAAAACTTCAGACATCCAAAGTCTTGTTTCTTTATGTAAAATTGTCTTGGTTTCTCTTCCCTTAATATTCATGTGTCTTACTTTGTCCCTTCATGTTACACATTGTTAATTCAAGTCGATGCAACCTTATGTTTCTTCTGTCTCCCATGTAAAATAGGCCATAACATGTCATGTAATGCCGCCTGGGGGTTGAGGGTTATTTGTTTCTTCTTGGTTGTGTTTTGTTGTGTATCTTTGCTCCAAATAATGCAAATGAAAAGTTAACAAAAACAAAAACAAACAAACGAAAAAATCAGTCATATCTCAAGTGACTTGTGTGCCCCAGCTGCTTTTTTTTAAATTGTCCTTTTTGGGAATCCAT